>WBNM01006448.1:142832-268727 GCA_013399055.1 Ramphastos sulfuratus
AGGAGGCGGGGCTGGAGCTGCTGTCCCGCGGCCAGGAGCTGGTGGCCGGTGGCGGTGGAGAGGTGGGGGGCGGCAGGGGGCCGGGTCGGTGGTACTGGGTGCCGCTGGGGGAGCGGACGAGCCTGCAGGAGTGGGGTGAGCGGCCCAGGCCGGTCACTGCCGCCGGCAGCCCTAAGCAGGGTGCGGAGCCGCGGCGGTCCCGGGAGCGAGGGGCGGCCCGGGCGCGGCGGCGAGCGCGGGACGCGGAGGAAGCGGCGGCGGGGGAAGCGGGGGGCAGCCTCGGGGCGCAGCCTGCGCGGCGGGCGCGGGGCGCAGTGCGGGGGGTGCAGGAGCACGGTCCCAAAGCCGGGCAGGAGCAGGGCCTCAGTCGGCGGGCGCAGCAGGAGCGGGGCGGGGGCCGGCGGGAGGTGACTCCCCCGGCCCGCGCTCGCTGGTGGGTGCGGCGAGGCCGGCAGGAGGAGGGGGAGGCCCGGGGCGGGGTGCAGGAGGAGGGCGAGCTCTATCCGGGGGAGCAGGAGCACCCTGGCAGCGCCCCTGGCCCACGGACCCCGGCGCAGCGCCAGAGTCGCAGGAGGGCTGCTAGGGTGTGAGGCCAGATCCGGTGTCTGCTGCCCTGCCGGTGTTCCTACCCGGCCAGCGTCGGTCGGAGCACTTCGCCGCGGCACACGGGCAGGCTCACACATCCTGCCGGGCATGCTGGCTGCCCAGAGCACCGCCGTGCCCGTCTTCTTCCTGCGGTGACACTGCAGACCCGGCACAGGATGCGGTGGCAGTAGCGGTGAGCACAGAGGTAAGGGGCGAGGCGCGACCCTGTGTGATACAGGGGCAGGGAGGGGGACTTCGGGGTTTGGCACTGCGGCATTGCCCGAGTCGGCATCTGCGTGTGCCCGCTGCGCCTCACTGGGTGCTACTGGCATTGTGCCCTGCAGCACTGCAGGCTGCCGTTGCAGCCATCGTGCCCAAGACCTGTAGGGCTGCTGAGCCCCAGCCTGCTAGGGTGGAGCAGGCAGTGGGGTCCGGTGCCAGTGGGTGCCCGGTGCTATTGAACGCTCCCAAACCGCAGCGGAAGCCGGGGGAAGATTTTTTTTTTTGTTCCTAGAGAAAAGGCGGCTTTGCTCTGCTCTTCCTCTTCCGCGGGTTCGTGGGAGCTCCGGCGCTGAACAGAGGTGCCTTGTCCTCCCTGCCTTGGGGTGTTGTGCTGCTGCTGAAACCTGGAGCAGCAATGAGGTGCAGGGGAGCCTCGGCAGGCAGCATGACAGCTGTGTCTAGCCCTGTTGCAGCAGGTTTTTCTCTGAATGCTCAGGACCCTTTGGGTACTTACTGTTCTTTGTTGGGTTTTGTTTTGTTTTTGCTTTTTTTTTTTAATAAAAACTTTAAGATAAACTTGGTAAGATGGTAACTAACAGCTCGAGTGACAGCTTGGCTTTTCCCAGTACAGTCAAACCATTCATCTGCTCTGCAAGCAGCTGCTGAGGATGGGGTTGCGGGCGGCTGAAGAAGCCCAGGCAGGGGCAGCATCTCTGCCCACAGAGCTGCTGGGGCAGGGCTGTCTGGGCAGGGCAGGCTGGGGCAGAGCCTGCTGCTGGTGCTTCCCCACGCATTCACCTTCTTGGGGCCCACTTGGCACAGTGTTCCCCAGGGTGCCCCAGTGCTGGGCTCTGGCATTGGCTCACTGGCCTGCAACATCTGGGTCCTCTCATTGAGTCCCGTGGGCTTTGGTGGTTGTGCATCTCCCCCCCTATTCAGCCCTTTGCTGAGCTTTCTCAAGGTGAAGCCCTTGAACAAAGTTTTAAAGCGCCAGGCCTTGCAAAACTACTCAACCCAGGAGCTGCCTGGAGGAGTGTCTCTGAACAAGTCTGCACTGCCGGGCCTCTCGTTAGGATGAGGGTCCAGGACAGCCCCCAGGTGCTGCAGGCCCAGCCTTAGTTGCCCGTCTGGTCCTGCTGCCAGCTACATGCCCACTGCTTCCCGCAGGGAGTGGGGCAGAAGCAGCCTGTGCACCCTTGTCCTGCCACGCCAAGGCCCGGGGGTGTGGGATGGGGGCTGTGCAGGCTGTGCAACCTGTTACTAGCCCCTGGAGCTACCTGGGCCCTGTTAGCCCGGTATTCCTTAGTGCAGGGCGTGGGCCAGCCCTGCTGGTAGGGTATTGTAGGTATGGCTTGGGGGAGGGGGGAGTGGGGAGCTGGTAGCGCCTTCCTCTCATCCTCCTCAGGCAGCTGTCAGCCTGCAGTCCTGCTGTGACTCAGCCTTCCCTGGGAGGACATGGGGGCACTTCATAGCAGAGCAGCAGCCCTTGCATGACCAGGAACTGCTGTGGGCTTGTAGCTGAGCATTATCCCAGCTACCCTGCACACCAGACCTCACTTTGTGCCTTGGTTTCCCTATAAGAGGCTCCATCCTGCCCTGGAGCACCTGGTTTTTGACTCCAGCCATGCCTGTGAGGGGTGGTAGCCAGCTGAGGCAGAGCGTCCTATGGAGCAATACTTACTTGAATGTGGCCCTTCCACATAGAGTTCCCACTCAGCCCTCTGCTGAGGAATACCAGGGAGGGCACTGCCCATACTGCAGCCTAGCTAATAAGGCTACTGATAATTAGTGCTAATGGTGAGCAGATGTTGAATGGTCTGTCCAGGACACTGCTCTGATCTGGCTCTGGGGATGTGGTGGGGGAGTAGGTGGTTAAGCTTTCACTTCCACCCCCTTCCATCTCTGAGAGTCTCACCTTCTCTGCTGCCGGTGCAGAGGGAAGATGTGATGCCGATGTGACTTTATGCATGCCTGGCCTGAGACCTGGCAGACTTGTGCCAGCTGCAACTAAGGGTGCATCTTGCAGTGGTGTGGGGATATGAGTACTGCTGGCACCACCTCTAGGCTAGAGGAGGCAGTTAGCCCCACAGCTCAGCACATGTGATGAGTACCCTGTTCCCTGGCAGGTTCAAGGGCTAAAGCCCATCCATGCTCCAAGAAGGTGGCAAGGCAGCTCCACAGAGGCACTTTGAGCTGCTTAGACAGGACAAGGAAGGGGTGGGCCTCAGTGCAGGGAGACATTCCCACCCCTAAGCCCCCAGGGATTCTGAAGGGTCCAGGGTGGGCAGATAAGTTCCCGGCTAGGGAACTCGTCTGACCTGTCCCTCCCACTTTGCCCCAGGGGAACCTCATGGCTGGTGTCACCCTGTGGCTGAGCCCTGATGCCATGCCCCCTCATACGCTGCCTGTTTTGCTGCAATACAACCCCTGCAGCACTGCCACCACGGCCCAGGTGAGACAAATGAGGAGGGCAACAGGTACAAAGTAGACTTGCACTAGGGTAGGGTGGCAGTCTCCCAGGGCTTAGCGACACAAGGCTCAGTGATGCCAAGCCTGCTGCCCTCTCTGTGGCATTTGGGCACAGAGCCAAGGGCGCACAGGACACTGGATGCTGAGAGGTATTACTTTCCCTGCTTGTCCCCCAGAATGCCACGCTGTGGCCCTACCTTGGTGTGAGAGCTTGAGACCGAGGTGGGAATCAATTATGGGGTCGGCAATTCCTGCTTGTCTCATCTGTGCCAGGAAGCCGGGAAGCATAAGATGGGCTCAGCCCACCCTGGCTTGACCTGCAGAGGAGATTTAGCAGAAGAAAGAGGCTTAGGGAGGGGATTGGGGTTGCGCCAGGCTCTGTTGGTGTTGGGGGGGCCTCCCACACGTCTGCGTCTTTTCTCCTCAGGCAGCCGCTGCTGCACACAGGGGTGCAGAGTGGGGGATGCTCTGTGCTGGTGGGCAGGATCAGACCATGGGGCCAGGCTCTGTGAGTCCAGAGATGACACTGAGGAGGAACCTGGCACCTCGGCCTCCTCGGCCACCCCCGCCGCGGGGGTCACCAGTCCTCCATGCTGGCCCCCCAAGACCTCCGGCTTCCCCAAGCCAGCCAAGAAAGCTGCACCAGATGCCAGCACCGAGGGAGGCTAAACACCCACTGGTATGAGGTCATGGAGGGCAGGGAGGGATGTGGGGTGGTGCAATCCAGTGAGGGGCTGTGATGGTCCCCAGGGAGTTGAATGGCAGCAGCATCCTGGAGGTAGGCAAGATGCAGCTGGCAGACCTATCTCTAGTGGGAGCAGGGTGTGTTTGTACGCGTGGGTATGTGCGTGCCCACATGCCTGCGCCATGGTGCCTGGGCTGGGGAGTGTGTCACCACAGTTTGGGGCCACCCTCGGGGCCCCGCCAGGGCTGAGTGAACCAGCCTGAGGTGCTGCTGTGGCTGGTGAGATCACTTCCAGGTGACATGGCCACCAGGAAGGCAGCAGGCCGGCTGTGACAGCAAACAGGGTGATGTGCTGAAGGTGAGTGGGGGGCCCTATCCCACTCTGGGAGCTTGTTTTGGGGACCCACCGTTTCCTGGGGTCCTCTGTGCAGGGTGATGGGCGCAGAGCACAGGGGGAATGCTGTGACCTCGGGCTTCAGGGTTGTTGGGAGGGATGTGGGGGCAAGTGTGCTGTCCCAGAGGGCTGGAGAGATCCGTGATCCCCATGGAGGGGAGGGACACCCTGTGGTCAGTGTGTCTCAGCGCCTGAGGGAGCTAGGTACAGGATGCCCCGTCCAGCAGCTGTCCTTGTGGTGGGAGCACCCCGGAAAAGAATTGCAGGCAGATGGGTTGGGCGGCATGGCCACCTTAGACGGTACCTCTTCGTTTGGATTTCAGCTGAACCTCAGGCAGACCAGGAGGACCCGGCACGTGGAAGGGTGACCCAAATCTATGCCCTTGGTTGTAGGAACAGGGGTTGTGCCTACTCAGCATGGGCACCCCAGAGCATCTCTTGGTGGTCAGGCCGGCAAGGGTTTCGGCCAAGCACGAGGCGGCCAGGGCCAGAGGGAAGGTGGCATAGCACGTGCATCAGTCACCATCCTGCGGCATGCCAGCACCGTGACGCCGGCAGGCCATGTGCGGGGGTGGCTTGCTGCTCCCACGCCGCGGGCTTGACCCGCCTCAGCCTCACAGCTGAGCTCACCTCTGTGGTATGGCAGGAGGAGCTCTCGAGGGGCTGACATGCCAGGGCCCCTGGGTCCCCCAAACTGGGGCAGGTGCTCCCCAGGATTAGGGGTGGGGAAGAGGGCAGGATGAGCTTGTACCCCCTGCCCTGGCACAGTGACAGTCTGCTGTCACTCCTTGTTTCCTCCCCCATCAGTATCTTGGAGGGTGGAGGGGTATAGGTGTGTGGGGAGTAGCAGAGGGGATCATAGGGGCACTTCTGGGGCTCAGAATGGGATATCATGCCCTGTGACATTGGCACGAGGGACAGATCAGTCCTTAGGGGTGTGCCTTGTGCTAAAGGACAGGCAGACTCCAGGGGGCTGCAGGATCCCACCCTGATACCACCAAGTTTATAGCTCTGACTCGGAGGGCTGAGAGAGGGGCAGCAGCCGGGCAGTGTTGGGGTATGAGCCAGTCTCGATGTGCAGCTTGGGGGTTCCCCATCTGGGAAGATGGCTTCCCAGTGCCACCTGCCCCTGCTGGTGGCTTTGCCTGATGCAGTGCCTGGCAGAGGTCTAGGAGACCCCCCCGGTCCCTGTGAGGAGGTGGGGGCCAAGGATTAATCCTGGGAAGAGTTCTCTCGGTGTGCCCCCCTCGACTCCCATCCCGGCAGCGCCCGGGACTGGCTGCTCTCCCGGCCCGGCTCTGCCTGCGCCAGCACTGGCCGGGCCGCTGCGGAACAGCAGCCATCTTCCCAGTGCATCCCATCCCCCTCTGCGGCGCGGGGAAGCGGGAGGGATGCTGGGGATGCTATCAGCCCCGTAGCACCCCCCACCCCGCTGCAGGTGCCCAGAAGCGGGGTACGGTGCCTCCTCACTCGCCCGACTTTCCAGAGAGTCCTGGCTGCCGGACCATGCTCCCTCCTCCTCCTTCTCCACCCAGCTCCCTGCTCCGCATCCCCGCTGACGGGCAGCACCGTGATGGGGTGGGGGGAGAAGGAGGTTGCAAGCGCGGACCTGGGGTTGGCAGCGATGCCACCACCTCTCAGCTCGGGTGCCGGCGCGGGGACAGCGGGCAAGCAGTTGGGCTGCCGAACCAGAAAGAAGACAGCCATGCCAGGCTGGGATTGGGGTGAGGATGGGCGCTCGAGCAGCTGTCCCTCCCTCCTTCTGTTTTCCCCATCTCCTCTGCATCCCTCCATTCCCCCCTCCCCTCCATCACCGTCGCGGTCACCTTCACCCTCTTGCTGTTTTCCGGAACTGCAGCAACTTTCTGCCATGTGATCCCGAGCCGGGCTCCAGCCCTCGCCACCCCCAGGCAGGCGCGGGCGGCTCCGCGGAGCCCCTCGCTCGTCACCGCGCCGCAGCCGCCACCGCCGCCCCAGCCATGAGCGAGCGATGCGATTACCAGCGCCTGAGCAGCGCCGAGGAGGAGGAGGAGATGCTTGCCCCTCTACCCCACAGCTTCTCGGACAGCACCGGGCAGCGGGTCCTGCGAGCAGGCAGCGGGCACCCCATGCCATCCCCCCGGCTGGACATCGCCCCGGGCATGCCATGCCGGCGGGTCAGTGTGGGGAGAGCCGGTGGGGGGAAGTGGTAGGGGGTATCGGCTAGACTGAGTGGCTCCAAGAGGGGCAGAACCTTGCTATGGGGCACAGGTCAGCAGCTGGCATGGGGCTGGGGGGTCCATGGCATCCCCTCTCTCCCAGCGCTCACAGTACCCTGTGGCATCTGGTGTATTGTAGGGATGGTAACCCCTGCGTAAGTTGCACCTTTGTCCCAACCCATGGAAGTGGGACTGCCTGTTCCTTCCTGAAGGGGACATCGGAGGCACAGAGGAGCAGTGCGTGCAGAGCGGCTCAGCTGGGCCCAGCATAGCTTGGGAAGGGACGCACTGTCCAGCATAGGATGGTGGCAGGATTCAGGCTGCCATCTGCATGTAGAACTGTCACTGGAGGGATGTCAGGATGGGGGCGGGGCTGGGTTTGGAGAAGATAAGGAGCATGTAGGTACATGTGGAGGTTGCAGCTGTATCAGGCTGTAGGGCTACTGTTGGGGTATTACTGTGAGTAATTGAGGACCATTTGACCATCGGTGTGGCAGCTCGGGTGGATGTGCATGGTCGTGCATGATCCCAAGCAAGTGTGGAGACAAGGAGCAAGCCATGCCGGGGGAGGGCACCCATGGGTGCACAGTGGTGCAGGCGGCTCCAGGTGTGCATCAGGTGGAGGCAGGGGAGTGGGCAAGTGGGCGCCGCCGGCTGTGTGGCGCCGGTGTGTTTGCGCACGTGCGGCCAGGCAGGGCGGTAGCTGCGGGGGTGCACGGAGGTGACGTGTGCCTGGTGGGCGGCTGTGGTTGTGCAGGTGGCGGGAGGTGCGCGGGGTACCGGAGGTTGAGCTTGTGTGGTCCCAGGGTGCACGTGAGAGTCGTCACTGCCCGTGCATGAGCCTGGCTGCATGTTGGGTGCATCCCTGGGGCTTGCAGGGGTAGATGCGCATGACATCGGGGCACACGGCTGGGGCAAGTAGAACTTGCAGTGGGGTTCTTTATCACCTGCTATGTCATGAGGGGCTGGGCAGGAGCTCTCCCAGAATGGGGGCTCACTATCAGGACTGTGCTTGCCCATCTTGGAGACATGGTTGCAGTGTTACACCGTGTGCCTGTGGGTCTATTGTGGAGGGGGAAGTTGAGGCACTGAGCTCCCCCCTGCACAGTGGACAAGCCTGGATTCCTATGCTCCCATTTGGAGACCAGTACTCCCAGTGTAGGTGCTGAGCTGGACAGCCTCGTCTGGGGTTTAGGAGGTGGTCTGGGGTGCAGGAGGCAACATACCACTCCTGGTGGGTGCTAGTGACAGCTGATGAGGGTGATGCACCATTTCAGGGCAGGGAACCCCCTGCATCCCCCGTGTCCCCTGGTCCAGAGAGGGGGGAGCTGGCGAGTGGCAGAGGTTGGTGCCGAGGGCACCATGCCCGGGTGTTCCCAGTCAATGGGCTTGTTGTGCCGGGTGCTTGTGCTGCTGGGTGCCAGCTGGGATCCCGGGGGTGGAAGCCGCAGGGGAGGCTCTTCTGCACCTGGGGATGTGCTTAACCTCCTTCCAGCTGCACCCTTAGTGCAGTGGTGGCCACAGTTTAAGGGGCGCCTGCTGGCGGGGGCCTTAGCAAAAGGTTGCTGCGGGTCTTTCCTCTCTCACGCCGCGACTGCCGGCACGGCCAGCTGTTCTCCCTAGGGAGCCCATGGGCGGACAGCAGCGCTGGCGTTGGGTGCCAGCCCTGCCAGGGAAGGGGACCGAGCCCCGGGGTGCTGGTGGTAGAGCCCTGCGGGGGGTTGGCAGCTGGGCAGCGGGTACTTACGCTGAGCCAAAAGCTCCCCCCGCAGTGCCCATTCCCCTGGCATCGTGCCTGCGGCCTCGGTTGGGGAGCGGAGAGCCGGATGTTTCCTCTCCCTCCCTCCCTTCCCGCTTCCTGGGGGGGAAACTGAGTCCCGGGAGCGTTTCCCAAGACCGGGGCGAGTTTCCATGGAAATGGGACGGGGGTCCAGGCTCCCAGCTGCCGGCGCCCGCCGAACAAGGGAGAAAGCGGCACATTGATGGGAGCCCGGCCCCCTGGGCGTGCGTCCCAGCCCCAGCCGAAAATAACCCCTCTCGGGGAGCGCTGCTCAGGCAGCCAGCGGGGACCGAGTCCCGCTGCCGGCCGTGGGTCCCCAAGAAGCAGCTCTAGCCAGGGTGGGTAACCTCCAGCCCTGCCTGTCGCCGGTCCCCGCCCCGGCCCCGTTCCACTGGGGACAGGGAGGGCCGGCCGGGAGGGTTGAGAGCCGGACGGAAGGAGGGGGAGAGCCACAGCCTGTGTCTGGCCGACGGACGCCCCGAGATCCGCTGTCAGCTCCGAGGTGTGCGTGTGGCAGCCGGGCCCGGGGGCACATCTGTGTAGCCAAGCTGATGGGGCTGCGGGTGCCCCGACTGCACTGAGCGGGCTCTGCCGTGGGACGCCAGCACTGAGAAAGGGACATCAGCGGTGCCAGGGGCCGCGGCGGGCAACCAGGCAGGATGCGACGCTTCCAGGCTTTGCACCGATCCTTCCCCTTCCTCACCCGCTTCCGCCTCTACCGAGTAAGTGCCGACCCCAGCCTCGGGCAAACCCTACGCTGGCTGTCACCAGCCCTGTCCCCGTTGCCTGCAGAGAGGGGACCGCGGTCGTCCCTGGTCAGCTGCGGGCACACACCAGAGGCCGGCAGTTGATCTCTCCCCGCATGCCCCCGTGCGCCCCCGTGCCCAGCTGCTGGCCGCACCCGCCGTATTTTTAGCCCAGTACTGAGGGCTGAAATAGTGGTGACAAGGGACCTGAGTGCAGGGGGCGAAGACGCTGGGGTCCACGTCGTCTCCTTGGGGAAAGGAGAGGATGGAGGGGGCTGCCCGGTTGTGGGGCCAGGATCGAGGTTCCCACCTTCCCTTCGGCTTTCGGCAGCAGGAGGCAGAGCTCTGTCCCTTCCCGGAAAAAGTGGCAATGGGAAGTCAAGGGCTGGGACAGTGAGCAGGGATGAGGAGTGGTAGGGAGACATGTTTAGGGGGGTCATGGGAAACCATAGGTGAGCTCTGGCCTCATCCCCCTCCCTCTTCATGCTCCGCAGAGCTAGGGGAGTAATGCCTGCAGTGTTGGGCTCAACTCCAGGGCACCAGGAGCCCCGGAGACCCTAATGTTGCTGTCAGGCCCCTCCTTATGGCTGACCAGCATAGATGGTGGTAGAGGATACCCGCTGTGGTTCTGTGCTGTAGCCCAGCCAGATGTGCTGGGATGCTAGAGTGCTGAACGGTGGTGCTGAGGCAGCTGTCCCCTCCCGAGTCAGTCCCTCCAACTGGGCAAAGGCAAACTGGCAGGCATGGGGCCAGATGTGGGATGCCCCTTGTGCAGCTGCAGTGTCAGACTGTTGGATGCCCCTAGGCTGGGGGCTTCTCCTGGGTAATGTCCATTGCATGTCCTGAGGCTCTGCTGCCTCCTCTGCCCCTGGCACTGTCTTGGAGCAGAGGGGTGAGCTGGTGTTTCTGTCAGCATGACAAGGCAGAGCAAGACTTCTTGCCTGTTCTTGAGGATCCTCGTGACAGGGTACTTATTCTGCCCCACCCAGGGAGCTAGGGACCGACTGAAGAGATGAGTCCTGCTAGCATCCTTCACACCCTACCCAGGCAGCACATCTTCCACTCAGGCTCTCCAGGTGACTCCTCCAGAGTAGTGGGGCAGCAGGGAGCAGAACAGGGTCCCCCTAACCTGATGCAATGTCCCAGCAGAGGCTGAGCTGTAGCATGCAGGCGGAGGAGGGCACGGACTGGCTGCTGGAGCTGCTCACAGAGCTGCAGCTGCAGCAGTACTTCCTTCGCATCCGAGACGAGCTCAATGTCACCCGCCTTTCCCATTTTGAGTACGTCAAAAATGAGGATCTGGAGAAGATTGGCATGGGACGCCCTGGTATGTACATCCCCTCACAAAGATTTTCCCTTATACCCCCAGACTGGCTGCACAGCATCTTCTGGGGAGTCCAGAGGAGCATGCAGTCCATGGGCCTAGAGGGAATCCCCACTGGATGCTGGATCAGTGACAGTCACTGTGTCCATGTGTCCTGCAGGCCAGCGGCGACTATGGGAGGCAGTGAAGCGGAGGAAAGCCATGTGCAAGAGGAAATCCTGGATGAGCAAGGTAGGGATGAGAGAGGGGCAGATACAGCAGGGAAACTGAGGCAGGCAGGAGGAACTGGATCTATCTCACACTTTTTCTTGGTGCCTGGCTCTCATGTCAGCAGTCCCTGGGAGCTGGCAAAGAGATGGGCAGAAGCCTCTGCCACTCATACCCTGCCTGCAGTGTGGCCCTGCCAGCATGCGCCCCAGTCCTCCATGGGCTCCTGGGTCACTTTGTGGCAGAGGACAGCCCCACTGCCCTGGCATTTGTGATACTCATTTCCTTCACGTTATTTGCCTCTTTGCCATGAAATTCATTTGCAGCCAACAAGCTGCAGCCAACAGAGCCTTTGCATCTTGCCTCAGTCACCTACATGGACACAGCCTGGTGGTACACCAGGGCAGGAGACCTTGGGATACTTACATATGTCCCTGATGCCATCCCTTCCAAACCTGGTGCTGCTGCTGCCTTGGGACCTTGGGACCCCCTAGCACCTTGTACCCCAAAAAGAGCAAGGCACTTGCCAGATGGGTGCTGGGTTGTGGCCTCTCCTCTATGTGACTCATCTGGGCTGGGATGGGGACAGGGACAGGCTTTTAATAGAAGGCTACTCAGCCTTGCACTGGGCAGAGAAATGCCACCTCCTACCCCAGCCATATACTGATCCCAGCCCCCATGTACCCTGCATGGGTCCTGACTGCCGAGGCTGAGATGGACTTTATCCAGTGGGGCACATCAGCAGTCCAGGCACATTACTGGTCCCAGCTGTGAGAGAGGAAGGGAGAGCTCATCCATGACTCCTCTGTGCTGGCAGTGGTAGCAGCTCATATTGTAAGGCCTGTGTTGCTGCAAGGATGTGTCACCACACTTAGCCTAAGCTGGAGATTTCTCTTGGCTTCACGCCCAGGCAGGCACATTGTGTGGCCGCAGCCTGGCCAAGGAGTGCCCAGGGCCCTCTGTCTACTGGCCTAGTTTGCCAGAGCTGCTTTGGGGCTGCTGTGAGAGGCATGACCCCTTCCCTTCATATAAATCACAGCTCAGTGTGCAGGCAGCTAGAGTGGCAAAGCCTTCTCCCGAAGCCAGCCTGCACTCAGTAATGACTTGTTAGGCATCATCATTAAGTTCACTAAGAGTGTACAGCCCAGACAGGGAGTCATCCTGACACTGCTCACTCACAGTTCCAAGGGCTTGGAGCATCTCTGTGCCTGCTTCTCATCTACCACCATGTCCCACAGGTGTTCAGTGGGAAGCGCCCTGAGTCGGACATGCCACCTCAGCCCCAGAGCACCTTCCGCAAGCCCCCCACACCACCACCTCTTGAAGCTGGGGGCCAGCACTCGCTCACCTGCCTCGTGCGGGAGCGGGACCTCTCACTCTTTGAGAAGCTGGGCGATGGCTCCTTTGGTGTTGTGCGTCGTGGCGAGTGGTGCACTCCTGCTGGCAGGACGGTGAGGGCTGCTCATGGAGGGAGGGAGATGGGCAGTGGGACCACCCTGAGGGAAGACACTTTGGGGCTCATCCCCACTTTGGCCGTAGCTGAATGTGGCAGTGAAGTGCCTCAAGACAGATGTGCTGAGCCAGCCTGAGGCACTAGATGACTTCATCCGGGAGGTGAATGCCATGCACTCCCTGGACCACAGGAACCTCATCCGCCTCTATGGTGTGGTGCTCTCCCACCCTATGAAGATGGTGAGTAGGGGGAAGGGACTAACCCCAATCCTTCTCCACAGGGGATCCTGCATGATGGGGCAAGCAAAGGTGGGCTGAGTCCATACCCTGAGTCCTCCACTGGCATCCCTAGTGGAGCATAAGGTGGGACACCAGCCTGATCAAGGTGCTCCGTAGCTTGACTGATCTGTCTTCTTCTCATGGCTCAGGTGACAGAGCTGGCCCCTTTGGGCTCCCTCCTGGATCGCCTGCGGAAGAACCAGGGCCATTTCCTCATCTCCACCCTCTGCCAGTATGCCATCCAGGTGGCCAAGGGCATGGCCTACCTGGAGTCCAAGCGCTTCATCCACCGTGACCTGGCTGCTCGCAACATATTATTAGCCTCAAATGATCTGGTCAAGATTGGGGACTTTGGATTGATGCGAGCCCTGCCCAAAAATGATGACCACTATGTGATGCAGGAGCATCGCAAGGTCCCCTTTGCCTGGTGAGCCCTGGGAAGTGCGGTATCTGTGACTGCAGTACCCACGACTTCCTGATGCTTATGTCCTTCCTGTCACAGGTGTGCTCCCGAGAGCCTGAAGACACGCACCTTCTCTCATGCCAGTGATACTTGGATGTTTGGGGTGACCCTTTGGGAGATGTTCACCTATGGGCAGGAGCCTTGGATTGGTCTTAATGGCAGTCAGGTGGGTGTACGGCAAGGACTTGCCCCCCCCCACACCCTTGTCCTGGCAGTCCTGGAGGAGACCTGGGACCCCCTGACAGCACTTGCTGTGCTGCAGATCCTGCACAAGATAGATAAAGAGGGCGAGCGGTTGCCACGTCCCGAGGACTGTCCCCAGGATGTCTACAATGTCATGCTGCAGTGTTGGGCACACAAGCCAGAAGACCGACCCACCTTTGTGGCCCTGCGGGACTTCTTGGTGGAGGTGAGTGAGCTGGGAGGAGGACAGGGGCCCCTGCAGCCCGTCCCACCAGCTCTGCTTCAGTGTGAGCAGAGTTGAGGACATCACTGAGGCAGGAGAGGCATGAGAGGCCCAGGCCAGGCAGCCCTGCAGGCTGAGAAGAGGCTGCCCATGACATGGTCACAGCAGGAGGACTCCAGGTGGCACCTTGCTCCAGAGGTGTCACAGCTGAGGAGGAGCTGGGAATGATGATGTTGTCTCGTCTGCTTTTGGGACTCTGCCCTGCATGGGGCATGGCAAGGCCAGGCTTTGCCTCAAAACGGGGCAGAGATCCACATAAGGGTGCTGTGTCCCCTGTTCTCACCCCACCCCTTCCCCACAGGCTCAGCCCACCGACATGAGGGCACTGCAAGACTTCGAGGAGCCCGACAAACTGCATATCCAGATGAACGACATCATCACAGTCATCGAGGGCAGGTATTGCACAGAGGGGGGTAGCAGGTATTGAAGGGGGTGCACAGACCAGCTGTCAGCCTGTGTGGGTTCAGGGGACCGCGTGAACAGCAAGAGTGTGCACACTAGCAGAGCCGTGGAGAGCAAGGATGGGGAGTGGGGCTTTGTGCCCCCAGCACAGCACCAGGGGGCTACCCCGGTGTGGGAAGGGGAGCACAGGGACACAGGCGTGCCTGCGGGCAGTGCAGCCCTGCCTGCACCATCCGCCCCCGCTGACTCACCCCGCTGTGCTTCTGGGTTTGCCTCGGCCTTGCCCCAGGGCCGCTCCCTGCTGATACTGGTGGGGACGTGCCACCAGCACCACGGTGACATGACCTGTCACCCCCTGCGCCGTAGGCTTGGCTCCTCGGTCCCTGCCAGCCACCCGGAGGCGTAGCCACCCGTCTCTGCCACTCTGGAGACCTGAGGACTGAAGGCACCTTTGGTTCCCGCACCTCCGTCCCCCTCCAACGGGGAACAACGGAGACTTTAGAGGAGCTCGGTGTCTCTTTGCCCCGCTGGCACACAGGAGACCGCCCCCCTCCCTAGCGGCCTCGGCAGGATGAGGCACAGGCACTGTCCTTTCTCCCTGCCGTTTCCCCCGTCCCGGGGCCGGCTCCCCGGGGTTAGTCACGGCTCCGGAGGTGAATCAGGCCGGATTTGTGTGTCTGCAGGGACCGGCTTTCTCTCGGGCCGCCGCAGCCGCCGTCAGGGATGACTCTTGCCCAGGGTCTGGCAGTTTAATTGCAGGGAGGGGAGGGGAGGGGAAGCGGCGTCGGCGGAGGGAGGGAAGGAGGGAGGGAAGAAGCGGCGGAGGGCGGCGCGGCCGCGCCAGTGCGTCTGCATCGGCTCCGCCGCCGCATCACAGCCGGGCCGGGGGTCCTCTACCGCGCCCCTCCCGCCCGCCACCGGCCTCAGGTGAACCGCGGGATGGGGGTTCGGAGGGCGACAAGGGGAAAAGTGGCTGTGCTAGGGGTGCCGAAGGGGTCGGGGAGGGCTGGGAGCGCGGTGGAGCAGGGATGCAACTTCCCCTGCCTCAGTTTCCCCGATGGCCCCCACGGTGGGCATGTTTTGGGGATGCCAAGGGCAGGCTTTGCAGCCGGGGGCCGGCAGGAGTCTCAGCGCTTGCCAGTGCTGTCGGAGGGGAGACGGCCCTCTCCGTGCCTGAGTTTCCCCGCGGGGCAGCTGCCCTGCATCGCGCTGCCGGTGGGGCTGCCTGGGCAGGGAATGGGGGGAGCTCCTTCCAGAGGCCTTATCCTGCCCCGCCGAGGCCGCTCGGGAACGGTAAACACCCCCCACCCTTTTTCAAGCCCCTGCCTGTCCTTCGGTGGGTGCTGGGCTTGCGTACGTGTGTGTGGGCAGGGGCAGGGACCTACCTGAAAGCCCCTCGGGGACCCAGCCGGCCGTGGGAGGCGGGGACTTTGGGGTGGATGCCAGGGCAGAATCTGAGCGGGTCTGTGTCGGGGGTCCGAACCCAGATCCGGTGGGATGAGGCTGGTAGATGGGGGGAGCAGAGGGGCCAGCCCGGCCGTAGCATCCCTGCGGCGGCATGCGGAGGTGTCGGGGGGCAGGGAGGAGGAGCGGAGGGGACCTTCCGGTGAGCAGGACTGTTCTGCCTCTCACCCTGGTCCGCCACGGGTGAGGGAGCGTGCCGGTACCGGCTGAGCTCTGCCGGGGGGTCCGGGCAAGGCGGCTGGCTGACGGCGAGCGGGGAAGGTAAACAGGAAAAGGGCTGAGCTGGTGGCCGGGGGTGACTCACAGGTGACTCCAGGAAACTGTGGGGCCCGTGCCAGCCTCTCCGGGCTGGCACAGCACACTGCCCGCCGCCCCCCGCCGGTGCCTGCCCTGCCCACGGGATACGGAGGCTCCAGCGGGTGGGAAAGAGAATTAACACGGTGGGAGCAGGGCTGGGAGTTAGGATCACAGCCTACCACCATTTCCCTCCTCCCCCCTCATTGGTTTGGCACAGACTGGGTTCAGGTGCCCCATAGGGTGCCCTTTCCTGCATTCTATCCCTATTCCCCTTGCTGCCCCAGTCCCTTTTGGCTGGATGACTGCCCTGTTCCACCCTGGAGGTAGCCACATCCTGGGGCAGGCAGGCAGCTCCTGACTGGTTCCTGGGACACACTGGGCTCTAGAGAGGACTGGTATCTTGGCCACTGTACCCACATGGCAAGAGGCGGTTTTGCAGCTTGAGTCCTCTAGCCTGGCTACCCATCTCCAGCTAGTACTGGGCTCACCATCAACTTAGGAAGTGTATGTGAGTGAGGGAGACTCCCTGTTCCCCACCATGCCCCCTTTCCCCTCCATTTTCTCCTCGGTGACTGGGATATTTTTGAACGTTCATCAAAAGACACCATGCATGTCTCTTGTGGCATCCCACATAGTCCCGCAGGGGGACCAGCAATGAGCAGGTCAATGCAGACATCACCCCAAGGCTCCTGCATAATCTGGAGCAGCCGTGGGGAGGAGGATGAAGGGGCTCATCTTTTTGGGTGCAAATGGGGAGCTTTGTTCCCTACCGCCCACAATCCCTGCCACCCCCCTGTACAGGGGCCATGTAGGGTGGGAGGCAGAGCATGCTGTGGTGTAAGGTTGGGATCCTGGGCACCTGGGTTCCTTTCGCCTTTGTGCCACTGCCTGTCTGCGTGGCCTTGGGTGAGTCACTAACCTCCTCCCCTGTCACTGGGGCAGGCGCGTGTCCCTTTCCCATCCCCTCATTGGTAATGAGGTACTTTTTATTCCTTAGGGCTGAGAATTACTGGTGGCGGGGTCAGAATAAGCGGACCCTAAAAGTGGGCCAGTTCCCCCGAAACACGGTGACCTCGGTGGCAGGGCTGTCAGCCCACGACATCAGCCAGCCGCTTAAAAACAGCTTCATCCACACAGGCCATGGAGATACCAACCCACAGCACTGCTGGGGGTTTCCTGATAAAATTGATGAGTAAGAAAACTTTCTGTCTTCTCTGCATCCCCTGCCTGCTCCCTGCCTTTCCTGCTGCCTGCCAGGCATGGGAGTGAGCTGCGGCTTGGTTGCCCCCCCACCCCCTTGAAGCAATCTCTTTCTCTCTGCTGTACTGGGGACAGTGGCTCTGGGTAGGGTCTCATGGCTGTACTAACTTCCTCGCCTCTTCTTACTAATGGAATCAGGGATGTGGGGGGCTGCTGTGCTTGTGAGGGGCTGTCCTGGGGAAGGAGGAGCACCTTCTCCTAGCCTTGCAGCCCCTCATGGCTGTCCCAGGGCAGGGGAACATCAGTAAGTACCACCATAGAGGTGGCCACATAATGCTTTTGAGATGTCCCAAGGCTACTAAAACCTGCACCTTGCCACACGGAAGCTGCAGCAGGGGTGCAGACTGACACTGTGCTTTTAACGGCATGAATTCTCTTACAAAGTAAAATATGAGGAAAAAACAAGCCAGCAAAATGCTCGTCTGTTTTTTCCTCCCATGCTCTATCAAGAGAGCCCTTGGTTGGTCTTTGAAGAGGGGAGGTTGGGTGCCTGCACTCCAGTGTGCCAGTTGAGACTGGCTGTGCCCAACATGAGTGCTAGGCATTGAGGAGTGTTGGGTGCTTTGGCTCAGGGCACGGGGCATGGGAGTTCTCTGCCAATGCTGGGCTTAAGAGGCATGGGAGAGCTGGGAGGGGGTGGCAGGATAGGATTTCAAAGCCTGGAAAGCTCCCATTGGGTAGAACCAGCTCCCACATCAGCCTCGGTGCATCTTCTAGGATTGTGATCTTCACTGCTGTTGATCATCTCAGCCCTGGGATAGCTCTGCCAGTGCCCTCAGGCCCAGCCTGACCCTCGCCTTGGTGCCCTGTCACTGGCTGTGCCAGCAGACCTTGAAGGGCTGAACCAAGGCACCATGCATGCGGCCCTGGCTCGTGCCCCAGCAGGCCTCCCGCGCCCCGCTGCGTGGGCATGGGTACTGGGTACGTGCTGCCTGGGTTGCCGAGTACGCACCGAGCTCGGCACACGCCCAGGCCTTCAGGCTGCGCCGGCTCCCTGCCTCACCGTGCTTGGCTTGCGATGGCTCGCCCGGGCCCACTGGCGTGCTGTACTGGGGTGCCATGCCCTGGGCACAGTACAGCACCATACTGTGGCACCCTAGTGCTATGAGAGTGTCCCGAGCACCACACCCCACACAAGTACCCTAGGCATGGCACCCTGTTTGCAATCTCCTGTGTACAGCACATAGTGTACAGCTGGAGAGGGTTGGGTGACACTGGGACAGCACTGGGCTCTGTGCCGTAGCACGGAAAGCCTGTGGGGCACAGTTTGTGGGGATGGTACTTATTGAGGCATGGTGCATGGTAGAGGGGCTGTGGAGTGTCCTGAGGGATATGGTGTGGGAGTGAGGGTCCCTCATGGTCCCTGCTGACCCATGGGTGCTCTCCTCCTTTTTGCCCACAGGCTGTACCTGGGAAATCCCATGGATCCTCCTGATATTTTAGGTGTGGACCCGAGTGCTGCCAGACCAACCCAGCTTCCAGGCAGGGCTAAAAGTGAGCAGCTTTTCCCCTCCCCCTGCCCACTGGCTGCGTGAAGCCCCCATCTTTGTGACCTGCTGCCAGGGTAATGCGCTGAACCCTCTCCTTTGCATCTTTCTACTGCCACTTGCTTTTTGCAGACCTGGGGGGAACTGGTGTGATGGGACACATTGTCACCTGGCCACGTGCCACTGCTAGCAGCATGCGCGGCCAGTGGCTCTGGCTGGCTGGACTCTGCCCTGCTTGCCCTTCGTCCGTGTCCCTTGTCCTGTCTCAGCCTCCCACGGCTGGGCTCCCTGGTACAGGGAATCTCAGCAGAGCTGCCACAGGGAGGGAGCTCAGCCATCGTGTGTGTGCTGCAACTCTCCTAAACCTGCAATTTTCATTTGGGGGCACTTCCCACTGGCATCCTCCCTGTGCCCTACCAGTGACTGGAGACTCAGCAGTGCATGCATCCTGCTAACGAGCACTGCGGCTGCTGCTTGCTCCACGCACTAACCTCTTGCCTCCCCTCCTCTTGGGCTCTCTCTTCTCCTGCAGGGCATCCGCCTCCGCGCCCACCTCAGCCTACCGTCCTGCTCACCAGTAAGTCAGGCTTGTTCAGGTGCTGCTCTCCCTCTTTGTGCTCCCACTCTTTTCTCTCTTAGGTCCTTTTTCCCCCTTCTGCCCCCGTTGCACTTATGGGTGATGGGGACACAGATTTGGAGCAGTGGCCAGCCTGGGGCAAGGGGCAGGGTGCCCTGGTGTGCATAACTACACCCAAGGGGCAGGCAAAGGTCACTGAAATGATGGGGCAATTTGAGGGTTGGAGGATGCAAGTGCCCCACCTTGCACCATAGGGCTGGGCACCAGGACCCTCACCTTCCCTCTCCATGTCCTCCTAGAGCCCTGCTACGACCCAGTCAGTGAGGAGGAGGAGGGTCTGCCTGGAGGTCTTCGGAAGCTCTGCCTGAAGAAGCCAGGTGCAGGGAAAGGTCCGCGACCAGTCAAGCCATCAGCACGAGTACCAGGCACCAAAGTGGGCGAGCGGCAACCCAGCCGGCCCCTGAGTGAGGGACCAGGGGGTGGCGAGGTAACCCTCATTGATTTTGAGGAGGAGGTGCCCCAAGGTAGCCCATCACCAGTTGGGGAGCTGACAGGTCCATCGTTGGCTAAGCTGGCCATGGAGGCATTCTCCTTGCTGGACAAGACCCCACCACAAAGCCCCACACGAGTTCTACCCCGGCCCCTCCACCCCACACCAGTGGTGGACTGGGATGCCCGCCCCTTGCCCCCACCACCTGCCTATGATGACGTGGCACAGGATGAGGATGACTTTGAGGTCTGCTCCATCACCAGTCCCCCAAGTCGGCAGGGCAAGACCAACTACGGTTTTGTGGATGAAGGCGAGCGAGCACCATCGATGGAGGACAACCTCTTCTTGCCCCCCAAGGAGACCAAGCAGCCCAGCCTGACGCAGACCACTGAGCTCTTTGAGGAGCTGCAGCAGGAATGCATGAAGAGGCTCAATGTCCCCCTGGGACCGGCTGCCCCCACCGATGACAAGCCCCAAGTCCCACCCCGTGTCCCCATCCCACCCCGGCCACTACGCCGCAATGAGCCTGGGCGCTGGTCGGGGGAGCTCTCTCCAGCTTCGGGGGGTGAGGAAGACAAGCCTCCACAGATTCCCCCTCGGGACCCACTGTCACAGCCCACCTCTCGAACACCCAGCCCCATGGCCCTGCAGGTGGGCTCCCCCCAGCAACGTGCCGCCCTCTGCTCCTACCTTTCCACCTCGCCAGGGAAGCCAATGCCCACCACACAGAGCTTTGCCCTTGACCCCAAGTACGCCACCCCCAAGGTCATCCAGGCGCAGGGCAAGGACTGCTCCAAGGGACCTTGCATCCTGCCCATTGTGAAGGATGGGCAGAAGGTAAGCAGCACCCACTACTACCTGCTGCCTGAGCGTCCTGCCTACCTGGACAAGTATGAGAAGTTTTTCAAGGAGGCAAAAAGCCCTGAGGAGGTTCCAGCATCCCGCCTGGTCACCACAGCCACCGTCCGTCCCATGGTGCAGCAGCCACCACCAGACTGCAAGGCCAACTTCTCCTCTAACAACAGCAACCTTGGGCCCAAGTGCCTGGTGAAAGCCTCCTGCAGCCTCCAGAAGATTGTCTATGACGGGCCAGATGGCTGCCGCCTTGCTGAGAAGATCCGGCTGGTAAGTGGAATCCCCAGTACCCGTGTGCAAGATGGGAGAAGGTAGCCATGGGCACAAGAGCCTTTCCTACCCTGTGCCTTAGTTTCCCTAAGGTCGACCCTGAGGGAGTGGCTACAAGAGTTGTGACCAGGAGTCTGTACTTGAGCCAAGGAGAGGCTGAAAATCCCTGGGGATAGGGACAGAGCCCCAGACCCCTGCTCCAGCTGCAGGCTTCCCACTGCCCAGGGGTGGTGGCAGGCACTGACCACAAGCTCCTTCCAGGTGCAGGATACAGTGCATGGTGTGACCACTGAGGAGTGCCAGGCAGCCCTGCAGAACCATGGCTGGAGTGTCCAACGAGCTATCCAGTACCTGAAGGTACCATATGCTCCCATACCCCAACCCTAGCTCCCCTGAGAGCGGTGGCCCCCCTGTCACTGCCCTCGCCATGCTACGTCCCTTTGCAGGTGGAACAGCTCTTCTGCCTGGGGCTGAGGTCCCGTGTCGAGTGCCACCGAGTGCTGGAGATGTTCGACTGGAACCTCGCCCAGGCCAGCTCCCACCTCCTTGAACCCTACAACACTGCCCGCCAGAAGTAGGGGCATGGATGTTGTTTTTTTTGGGGGGAGGGTGGTGTCTCCACACTGTACTGCTCTTGGCCAGCTGACATCATCACCCCTCCTGAGTTCATGTCCTCTCTTCTTACAGGCGGTGACAGCAGGGATGGGGCGAGCTGCACTGGATCCGGAGCAGGCATCTCACCCTGGGGCCATGCCCCTGGTGCCCACCTTCACCCACAACCTGCTGCTGGACTCTGGACTGAGCCCCTGTTTGGGGATGGGGACACCTTGAAAGGGAGTCTGCCCAGCTCCCCAGACTTTGCCAAGGTGCCTGCACCCTGGCTTCATCAATGGGCTCTGTCCCCTGGCCCCTTCTTGAATTGTTTTTGTAAAGAGAAATGTAATTTTAATATATATTATATATATATATAAAAAATATTCTATGAAGAGGAGGAAGGTGCCTGTGGCCATCTCCCAGGTTTATCCTTGCCAGCACATAGGGAGAGCCCATATCTCCTAGACTGTCAGTTCCTCCCTGCAAGCAGCCATGACCAGAACCTGCCACAGGGCTGGAGCCCATGTGCAGGGTGGCCGTTGTGTCTGGTGCTCAGCAGGCGCTGGAGATCCCCAAGGAACTGTATGGCACAGCCATCTGTGAACCCCACTGATGATGGCTCCCAGGCTCTTTGGAGGCACAAAAATCTCACCATCTGGGGCTGCCGGGGTTAGTCACGTGCTGTGCCTCTCCTAGGCCCAAAGCTCAAAGGCTGGACGTGGTTTTGCAAGCTCCAGGTGGGCAGTGCTTTCCCATAGCCATGTCCCTGTGCAGAGGAACCCCCTGCAGCAGGGCTCCCCCCCCGGCTTGCTCCATAGGACTCAGCTCCCGGCTGCTGCCTGACTCATGCCCAGGCAGGGAGCGGCAGGACCTGTGTTGCGCTCCAGCCCACGCGAGGAGCATTGTGCAACTGCATGCCACCGCGCTGCCAGAGCCAGCCGCTGGTGGGGAGTGTGAGAGGCTGGGCCCCATGGGGTACCAAGCTAGGTGGTACTTCTAACCAGCCCAGGTCCCCCGGATGTGTGTCGGAGCCCCTTACCTGGGTTCTCCGAGGTGCCAGCTTGCAGCAGCAGCAGGAGGAAGGAATCTCCATGCAGGTGAAGAAAAACCTTGGTGGCCAAACCCATCAGCTCCATGAACATTGGTGTTATCTGATACCCAAGATGCCCTCTACTCTCCAGCTCAGAGCCACCAATTGGATGAGTTGTGTGGCAGGAGGGATTATCTTGACATGGCACTCATGGCTCTGCTCATCTCTGGTACCTTGGCACTGGCGTGGATGGTACTTGGTCACATAACCTTTGTGCTATGTGCTCCCATGGTTCTGCTTGTCTCTGGTCCCCTGGCCCTCCCTGAGCAAGGGGATGGGGAGGTGTGCTGGTGCTGCTGTGGGCAGAGCTGTGCACGGATGCTTTGGACTCTCAGTGCCTCAGTTTCCCCATCTAAGGTGCAGCTATTGCAGCATGGCAGATGTGGGGTGACAGTCAATGAATCCAAGAAGGCACAACACCTTCACCAACTTTGTTTCCCCCTGTAAGTGATTCTGGAGCTGGGCTACGCCCCAAGAAGCAGCAACTGACCTTGCATCAAGTGGACCCACCAGGTCCTTTTACCCAGCCGGGTGCACCTGGCCTCTGCTGCTGTTGGAGGATGACCTGCAACCCAGGGCAATGCCTGGCCCTGCCAGCCATGCCAGAACAATGCCCCCCGGGCCGTGCTTGCGTGGGCGTTTGCACTGATGGCACAGATAACCCCTGCACGCAGGTTCTGGGGGTGGCAGTGCTGGGGGAGTGGGGCTGAGGCAGGACCCCGAGGCAGTAGCAGGAGGCTGCTCCTTCCTTCTTCCTTCTTGGCTGCAAGCCAGCCTCTGCCAGGGGTTATCAGATGAGCAGCCGAGCATGGCAGGGACCTGGCAGCAAATGGAGAGGGGAATAGGGGGTGCAGGGCCCACCCCTCCCAGAGGTGCCAGGCACCCTTGACTCCAATTGCCATCTCAAGACCTTTGACTCAGGTGACTTTGCACCCATTTGGGTGCTCCCCAGGGATTGGTGACCCCAATGTCGGGGTCTCAACTATGGGGTCACCCTAGGAGGTGCCTCAAGAATCTCCCTTGGCAAGATGGCTGTCTCCCAGCAGCACTGGGTCCTCACAACCGGGAGGCAGCCACCGACATGGCAGGCTTCGAGGACAGGGAGCCATCAGTGCCCCAGGCAGGACACGTGGTGTCCCCATCCCCCCCCACCCTGGGGAGTGCTCACTGGTGCAAGGTGCAGCCACCCTGTTGCGTCGCTTCCCTGGGAGAGCTGCAGCCCTGTCCCTGCCACCAAAGACACACCATGGAGTGTTGGAACCAGTGGCCTCTCTGGAGCTGGATGCTGTGGGGACTCTGGGTGCTGTCCGGTAAGTACCAGGGTCACCTACACTGCTGCTGGGCTGACTGGGTGGCAGATACTATCTGGATGGTGGGCTGAGAACAACTCTCTGGCTGCTCAAACACTCCAGGTTCCAGCCTGAGTGGCTGGCTAGGGTTTGCCCCGCTGGTGCCACAGTCTTGGCATGGTCCCCTGACCATGGCAGGGTGAGGGGATATTTTATGGGTCAAATGGGGTCTATTGCCCATTGACAAGGTGCCTGTCTTGTTCTTGGCATTGATCTGGCTGTGGATGATGGAGTGGGGACTTGACTCAGGGGCTGAGGGCACCTTCCTCATGCAGCAGGGAGAAGGGGTGAGAGTGATGGCCACCCTGAGCAGATTTTTTTTCTTGTGCCCCCACCTACCTGATCTGCCACCAGCACAAGCTGCAGAGATGGGGGAGCAGCTCCTTGCTCTAGTATCAGCGCCAGCAGAGCTGGGCAGCATATCCCCTATGGCTGACAGCACCAATGACGAGCTGCCTCTGGACCTGGGCATGTGCCAGGCCTTCCTCAGCCCTGTGACCACCCAGCCAGAGCATCCTGCTCCCACTGACAGGACCACCACCTCCAAGGGCAGCCATGGCTCAGGTAAGGCCGGCAGGCAGCTGGCCATGGGCAGGTTCCTGCCTGCTGGGGCCACTGTGGGGCCGATCCAGCTGGTGCCACCTTGTCTCGCTTTACAGGCAGCCTGGTGCCACAGGTGACAACCAGAGAGCTGGTCCCAGCCAGAAACGATGGTGAACAGGGGGGGCCTCCCAGCACAGCAGGTCTCCCTGGGGATCTAGCAACTGGAGGCAGTCTCTGGACAGGGTCAGGGGCTGGGAACTCCTCTCCAGGCACTGCTGACCACCCAGCGAACATTCCTCCAGCTCCCACCACTACTTGGCATGGGCAGCTTCCATCCCTCATGCCAGTGGGGCACAGGATGGGTCTTGCCACAGTAGGTGGTGCTGCTAGAGATGCAATATTGTCCTTGGTGCCAGGTGTCCCCACGTTAGTGGGAACAAGCAAACCATCATCAGACATCAACATTACTCCTAGGCAGGCTGTGGAAGTGTCTCAGGTAGCTATGAACAGCATCCCTGGAGAGACAGTTCTGGGAATAACCACCCCTGTGAAAGATGTCACTGCAACTGAGCCACTCATGGGTGCTGTGAGCGCACTGAGAGGTGCCCTCCCAGCACCAGGAGGTCTGTCTCCACCAATGGCAGATGTCTTGCCTGCTAAACCAGTGCCTGGGACAAAAGCATCTTCTTCAGCCACTGACAAACTGGCTGATGCCAATGGATTGGTGCAGCTAGGCAATGTCATCACTGCAGAAAGGGCACAAGGGACAACGTGGGCCACAGTACCGCCGCTTCTTCAGGACAAGCACAGCACAGAGACTTCCCTCCCCAGCATTAGCAAGAGCTCTGCTGAGCCACATGAAACCTCTGTGCTCCTGTCCCAGGAGGTCATACCAGAGCTGGACAAGACAACCTCACCTCTGTCCACAGTAGCCAGCGTCTCTCAGGACATAGTCAACTCTGCAAAGCTGGCAACAGCCTCAGCCAGTCTCACTGTTGGTTTCCCCAAGGGTGCCCCCCTTGGTGCATCCTCTACAGAACCCTTTGTGCACTCGATGGGGTTTCTGCTCCTCCAGACCACCTCAGCAGGCCCTGGAGCCACCACAGCAGAGGCAGCTGCAGGCAAATCCTCTCCAGTCAGACCCAGTGTGGCTACATCCTTGTCTTTCACAGCGACTGGTGAAGCAAAGCCAGATGGAGCCACTCAAGCCACTGCTGCACCAACATCTCTCAGTATATATGACATTACAACTGAGCCAGCTGCCCATCCATCCTCCCTTGTTAGCAATGCTCCAGATAGTGAAGCAGGAATGGAAACAGCACCACTGGCCAGTGGCAATACCACCACAATGCTGTGGGACACCAGAGCCATTCCAGCAGCACCTGATGCATCTCCCAGCTTCAGCCAGCCTAGTCCTGCTGCAGGCTCAGCACCCTTTGGAACTGGTGTTACCCCTGGACCTCTATCAGCCCCACTGCCCCAGGCTGCACCTCAGGATGAGGTAGCTTTGGGACCTGAAACGCTGTCACCCAGTGCTGCACCAACCAGAACCTCTGTGGCATCACAGGCAGATGTCTCTCCTCTCCTGGAAGGCAGTGTCACTGCAGGGATGGCTGTGAGGGTGTCCTCATTCAGCATCCCCCACAAGACTGCAGTGGGGACGTCCCTACTGTCCCTGGCCATCTCACCACTAACGGATGCTTCAGGTGACCCTCTCCTCCATGGCAGCACCACAGGGCAAGCGGTGGAGACAGCGTCGTTGCAGGTGGACTTGGAGGAGAATCCAGGTACCAATGCAGAGGAGCCAGGTCCCAACCATGTAATTGTCAGCACCAGGCCATCACCAGAACCATCTCCCCAGGGGACCAATGCTTCCGAAACCAGGCCCACAACCGATTTGCTGGCTCCCAGGAACAGCCGCTCAGCCCCACTAGCAATGGCTAACACCAGCCCAGCTCTGGCCATGGCCAGCCCCTTCCCCAATACCACCACTTGGAAGACACCTCAGCCAGTAACGTCACTGCCTCCCGAAAAAGCAGCTGTGCAACCAGGAGAGGGCAGGTCCCAGGAAGCAGGAGATGGCAGCACCACACAGAAAGCATTAGGCTCAACTTCAGTTGTAAACGCAAGGGTGGGTGCCTTGACAGGTACCCCCCACAGTGATGACACTGCCCTGGGGACAGCCTCACCAGTGTCACCCCCTACCACAGCTAGCTTTGTGGCTCAACCAACTGCTGCTGCGTGGGACCACAGCTATCGCACTGCTGACTCCACCATGGGCACAGACAAAGGCATGGACTTTGACATGGGCACACCAGGACTGCCTCTGAGGTTGCCCACTTCCATGGCTGGGGTGCCTGAACCAGGCACTAGTGGTGCCATCCCATCAACTCCCTCTGCCCCAGGCAGCAAAAATCCTATGGCAGTGGCTGTCATGGACATGGTGTCACCCACACCTGTGGAGCCAATTACTGTACTTTCTCCTGGCTTCATTCGCAGCACTGTGGAGCCAGCTGCCATTGTGTCCCCTCCTGTCCCTGGGAACACCCATCCAGTGGTGAAAGCACTCTCAGTCACCCCCAGAATCACCATCACTCATCCAGCAGTAGGAGTGGGCGATGCCAGTCTCAGTTGGGTCACAACACCCCTCTCTGTTGTCCCCAGCAGTGCCTCCTCTCCACTCAGCCCCTACGTCACTGCAAGACCATTCCCTCAGACCACCCATGACACCCACAACCCAGATTCAACAGCGCTCAGCTCAGTCACTGAAGATGAGCCCATAGATGAGGCCACCTCCCTGGCTGCTGGTCACACAAACACATGGAAGACTACAGCTGCATCCCAGTCAGATGCCAGAGGTGCTACCACGTGGGCAGACACCACCACCTCTGAGAGTAGTGCCGAGGGTGCAGCACCTTCAGCCAGCACTAGTAGCACCCATGAGCCCATCTCAAACCCTGCTGGCACAAGCACAGGCCCCAGACCAGCTGCCAATATGTTCTCCAGCAACACTATCCCACCAGTCACATCAGCCAGTGAGGAGACCTCCATGGTCACCAGTGCCACCACAGTCATACCATCTACCATGGTGAAGGCCACCATCACCAGCAGCGTCTTGTCCCTTGCTGTAACACACAACAAGGCAGGTGGAGGCAGGCAACCTGTCCCATCACCAGTATCACATACTACCTTGGTGGACACAACTGCTGAGTCCTGGGGCATTCTTGGTCCCAGCCCTGCCACCACACTGCCTAGCTCACCCCTCCCCAGCCTACACAGCCCAGCAGAGAAGCCTGCAACAGCCTCCTCATCCCTGCTGGATGTTAGTGCGATTGGGCAGCTGACAGATGGACAGAGCTACACTGGGTGGGCACCAGGCGCCACTCCTACAACCACCAGCAGCCATGCCGTGACACGGGCAGCAAGCACATCAGCTCCCACCTTCTGGATGTCGACAGGGTCACCTGCCTGGGGAGAGAGAACAGCCAGCACTGCAGGGAGCATCATGGCTGTCACTGAAAGCAGCACCACCACCAGCACTGCAGGCAGCACTGCAGGGAGCATCATGGCTGTCACTGAAAGCAGCACCACCACCAGCACTGCAGGCGGCACTGAAGGGAGCATCATGGCTGTCACTGCAGGCAGCACCACTGCTAGTAGGGTAGGCAGCACTGCAGGGAGCATCATAGCTGTCACTGAAAGCAGCACTACTACCAGCACTGCAGGGAGCGTCATGGCTGTCACTGCAGGCAGCAGTGAAGGGAGCATCATGGCTGCCACTGCAGGCAGCACTGCAGGGAGCGTCATGGCTGTCACTGCAGGCAGCAGTGAAGGGAGCATCATGGCTGCCACTGCAGGCAGCACTGCAGGGAGCGTCATGGCTGTCACTGCAGGCAGCAGTGAAGGGAGCATCATGGCTGCCACTGCAGGCAGCACTGCAGGGAGCGTCATGGCTGTCACTGCAGGCAGCAGTGAAGGGAGCATCATGGCTGCCACTGCAGGCAGCACTGCAGGGAGCGTCATGGCTGTCACTGCAGGCAGCAGTGAAGGGAGCATCATGGCTGCCACTGCAGGCAGCACTGCAGGGAGCGTCATGGCTGTCACTGCAGGCAGCAGTGAAGGGAGCATCATGGCTGCCACTGCAGGCAGCACTGCAGGGAGCGTCATGGCTGTCACTGCAGGCAGCAGTGAAGGGAGCATCATGGCTGCCACTGCAGGCAGCACTGCAGGGAGCGTCATGGCTGTCACTGCAGGCAGCAGTGAAGGGAGCATCATGGCTGCCACTGCAGGCAGCACTGCAGGGAGCGTCATGGCTGTCACTGCAGGCAGCAGTGAAGGGAGCATCATGGCTGCCACTGCAGGCAGCACTGCAGGGAGCGTCATGGCTGTCACTGCAGGCAGCAGTGAAGGGAGCATCATGGCTGCCACTGCAGGCAGCACTGCAGGGAGCGTCATGGCTGTCACTGCAGGCAGCAGTGAAGGGAGCATCATGGCTGCCACTGCAGGCAGCACTGCAGGGAGCGTCATGGCTGTCACTGCAGGCAGCAGTGAAGGGAGCATCATGGCTGCCACTGCAGGCAGCACTGCAGGGAGCGTCATGGCTGTCACTGCAGGCAGCAGTGAAGGGAGCATCATGGCTGCCACTGCAGGCAGCACTGCAGGGAGCGTCATGGCTGTCACTGCAGGCAGCAGTGAAGGGAGCATCATGGCTGCCACTGCAGGCAGCACTGCAGGGAGCATCATGGCTGTCACTGCAGTCAGCATTGCAGCCAGCACCGCAGCTGTCACTGCAGGCAACAGCACAGCCAGCACTGCAAGCAGCACTGCAGCTGTTGCCCCCACACCCCCATTAAGTCCAGCTAAAGAAGTGGAATATCTGGCCACAGTCACCATGACACCGGGGAGATTACCTATGACCACCAGCCCTGCCACCACCCTGAGTCCTACCTTTGGGACACAGAGAGGACTGGCCACAGCACCAAGCACATCTGCCCACACCACCACTGGCCACAGAAATCCTGTCCCTGAACCCCCACCCACACGTGGGCTTATCAGTAAGTAGATTTTCTTCTTTTCAAGGCAAAGAGCAGTCAGAGGACCCAGTAACCATGTTGGCTGGGGGCATGGCCCAGCTCTGGGTGACTCATCTGCACTGCATGTTGGGTTCCCACATTCATGGAGAAAGGTGAAATAGGATATCTGGGAGCATCCTATCCCAAGTTAAAAACTGAATTTAAAAGGGAGTTACAAACCATCAGAGCACTGGCCCAGCCAGGGGAAGTGCAGGCACAGCATCCTGGCAACAGGCAGGTGGGTTTGCGCTGGTCACAGGCAGGATGAAGCAGACATGAATGATTTTTCACCTTTCCAACTCATCTTCTACTTGTGTCAGTGCCAGCAGCCTCGCTCTACCCCTTCGGCACAGAGGAAGGAGACCGAGAGTGTGTGCAGAGGATGGTGGATTTTAACTGCCCCCTCTTCATGCCAGAGATTGGGTTCCCCTTCGGGAAGTCGCTGCGGGATATTCTTTACGTGAGTTGCCCCCTTGCTGAGCACTAAGGGACGTGCAGCTTCTTTGGTAGGAAAAGAAAGAAGACAGAAATGGAGCAGAAACCAATTTTAATCTGAACGTTGGGTTGAGTTTTTTTCACTTTGGGATGGCTGGTTTCTGCTCATCCACGGAGGCTAAAACACACCCCAGGAGCTGCCTAGGATGTCAGCAAACAGTGAGCTATTTTGATTAGTTTACAGATAATGGACAGATCGTTTTCCCACCCACGGAGAACTACGTTCCCTCCAACCCCAACCCACCTCCCCAGGGCTTCAGTGGCCAAGAGGCTTTGCCGATGGTGGCTGCTTTTTGGGATGACGCAGATTTCTCCCGGGGTGTCGGCACCACCTGGTACCAGGTCAGGACCACCAAAGATGTTCTCCTGGGGGAGCCCAGCTCCCAGCTCACCTATTTAACGCTTTCCCTTGCCAATTGTCAGGAATACTCCACCCTTAGCTCTATCCGAGACCCATTGGTCCATAATGTGGAAGGACAGATTGAGAAATACCTGAAAATCTCCTATGAAGCAAAATGGACCTTGAAAGTGACTTGGGAAAAGGCTCCAGCATACCCATCGTGGTGGGATGACACTCAGGTGAGCAGTGGAGGACCTAGGCTGGAGTAGGCCTGAGCTGCAGTTCTTCCATGGCTTCATGTGGGCATTTTGGGTCTCTCTGCCTCAGTCTGTGCTGCAGAGAGAACAAGGGAAGCTTTGTGAGGGTGCTAAGGGGGCACTTTGAATTTCTCCAGACAAACACTTACCAGGCAATCCTCACCACCGATGGGAACCGTTCCTTCGCCCTGTTGCTCTACCAGGACGGTGGGATGAAGTGGAACTACACCAAGCTGGCTGCGGGCAGTGTGCTGATTGGCTTCTCTAGGTGCTGTGCACATCTGTGGCTGCTATTTCGGACAGCAGAGATTTCTCTGTTGGGATTGTCAGAGACATCATCCTCAGGAGACCCCAGCTCACACCCCTGGAGCAGCCCTGCCCCGTTTAAACCCTCTCTGCTGCAAACCCCAGCAGTTGCCCCCAAGCCGCTGTATGGGGAGCAGAGGAGGGTTGTGCTGGGAGGGTGACCTCAAATCTCTCTCCACACAGTGGTGATGGCTATGCCCAAAATAACGAGCTGATTCGAAAGCCACCAGCTGACAAATACCGGCCTGACCAGCACAGCAGTGCTGGCATTGGTAAGGCACCGGGGTACAGCCCTCCGGGCAGGTGCGGATGGAGGGGGCCTTGTGCTCTGTGCCAGGAGCGTGTCCCCTGCACATGTCCCGGCCAGTGAAGTCACTGCGCAAGGGCTGGCCACTGAGGGCAGAGCGCGGGTGCGCCCTGTTCTGCTCCGGTTTGACACGGCCACGCCGGCTCTAGAGGGAGCCTGGAGACCTCGTGTGAGGTCAGTGGCCGGGGACGGCTGTCCCACGGGATCTTCCTCAGCACAAGGTGAGCCCCTTGCCGAGCTGTGCTGTCCTTCGGCTGTTCACCAGGCGTGCGCGGGCTGTGGATATACCGGCTGGACCGGCGCTCCCGGGTGAACTACAGGCTGCGGTGCCTGGCATGGCTGGACACAGAGCCAGAGCCGAGCACCTGGAACGGCCACCTGCCACCATGCCCCTGCTCCCAGCCCCAGGCAGAGCTGGACCCCCGCTATCGCCGGAGCACAGGTGCCAAGCGCGGTCCAGCAGGGCCACTCGCAGAGTGAGGGGATGGCAGGGTTCCCCTTGTGCTTTGTGGGCAGCCATGACCCCCCCCCGTCTCGCCCCCATTTCAGGCCTGGCAGTCACCTCCGTGAAAATGCTACGTACCGTGTCCCCTAGCCCTGCCGGAGCCGGGGTGCGGTGCCTGTACCAGGATGTGAGCTTGCTCGAAGGGTGGCAGGAGAGAGCGTGGAGCCTCCCAATCCACCCCACCGCCGGTAAGTGAGCGCTGGTGCTTCCTCACCCTAACGCACCTCGGGCACTGAGTGCTCTGCAAGCGCCCCAGCACCCCCAGCACCTGACTGTTCCCTCTGCAGACAAAGAGCTAGAGGCCTTCAGCTGGTGCTGCCAACGTGTGAAGAAGCCTCTGTTCTGCACCAGGTTTGCTGAGAAAAGACCAAGGGTTGGCTGCGAGGGATACGTGCCACCTGCCCCCAGTGAGTCTCCAGGGCTGCACCTCCTCTGTGCCAGGTTACTCAATAGGTGGCACAACTATACATGAGCCCCATACATCAGCCATACTTTGCAGCATCCTGGTGGGGACTCCTGAGCCCAGCACAGCACCAGGGGCTGCTCTCCTCTGTGCAATGACACCAGCATTTACTTTTCTTCCTCCCCGCAAAATGACTCTGTCTTCTGTGGACCCCAGCTGGTGCCTTTGGGGACCCCCACATCATGACCTTGGATGGACTCACCTACACCTTCAATGGTCTTGGGGACTTTGTCCTGCTGCTGGCCAGTGACGCCCAGAGCAGCTTCGTGCTGCATGGGCGCACAGCCCGAACTGGCATGGCCCGGGCCACCAATTTTGTGGCCTTTGCCGCCCAGTACATCTCTACCACCACGACAACAGTGAGTAGGAGTAACCTGGGTTTCAGCCTGAGCTTCTAATGGGAAAAAACCCTCTGGCAGGTTAAGCATCACCTACAAATGGCCAGGAACCAAGTAGCATCCTCTCTCCTCTTCCTGCCACCTCCCACTACCCCAACAAAGTGCTAATAGCAGTGGGTTGGGCTAAGACTAACAAGACACAGCTCCAGCATCTATTGCAAGCTGGCGAGCAAGGGCGTGGAGCTCATGCAGGAACATGATCTGCTCCATTCTCTTCATTGCACACCCTTCACCCTGACCACCAGTCTCCTCCAGACACACTAGCACAAGAAGATCTGATCCCCACACCTGTTTCAGTAGGTAAATTCTCCTAGTGTCACCAGAAGCAGCCTCTGAGAAGCATGAGGAGGGAGTTGGAGCCTGGAGCCCACTAGCAGAGTTTTCCTCTGCATGCAATGTGCCAGCAGAGATGTGGGACAGCTTGCTGTCCTCTTCTGTGAAACTGTCAAAACTGGGATTTAGCTCAAGTGTACCCAGAGCTGGGGGAAAGCAAGAAAGAATGAACAGCAAGGCTGAATGCAACATCCACCATGATTTGCAGGTTGAGTGGACCTTGGGGAGCCAGGATGGCATCCAAGTTCTCCTGAACAACAAAACCATCCAGTTTTCCTATTCTCAAGGTGAGCAGAACATACCATTAAACGTTAAATGTATCTGGGGGGCAAGAGGTGTATTCTCATCCCACAAGAACCAGTCCTACCTAGCATGAGGGCGACGATTCTGAGCTCCATCAAATGTCCCCCACCTGCACCCTGTCTCTGGTTCGATGGGGGTGGATGAGGACTGCTCTCCTCCCCAAATTCAGGGGCATCATTTTAAACCTCAGCCTTTCGTGCACTTTCCCACTGTGTCCTCTTGCAGACATGGATGCTGAGGTGTACTATAGCCCTGGCATCCTGCTGGCCAACTCCTCCTCTTTCATGGCTGTCTTTGATGGAGCCATTGCCGTCTCCATCTCAGCCACCTCCAGGATCCTCAGCGTGGTCTGCAGCCTGCCAAATCAGTATCACAATAGCACCAAGGGCCTCCTAGGTGAGAACTTCTGGCACTACTGCAGAGCCAGGGCACAAAGTCCCCTTCCCACCCTAAAGCAGGCTGGAAAATGCTGAGGGAACAAGCTCGTGAGAGCAGGGACCCCTGAGTATAAACACCAGCTGTCTCCAGAGAGGAAGTCAACCCCAGCATGGGGGACTCCAGTCCTCTGGTGATATTCCACCAGGTGTGTGGGACCATGACCCCACAGACGACTTCCAGATGCCAAATGGTACCAGCATCCCTGTGAACAGCAGCGAGGAGGAGATCTACAGCTATGGGATGACCTGTAAGTCCAAGCTTGGAATTCACCTTGATAGTCTATCTGTTCCTGCACTTTCCAGCCATGCTTTGGATGGAGATATTTAGACACTTGCTTGAGAGAAGCGATGCCAGGGGCGCCCTTTGGTCTTCTCACTGTTCTATGGAAATGAGCCCTGAAATATAACAAACTTTAAAACCTCAAGGCTGTACCCACGGTGTGCTCTCTTGCAGGGGCTGTGGGTGAGCACAGCCTGTTTGCTCAGCCTCTGGACTCTCTGGCAATGAACTTCACACCCATCTTCATGTCTCAGCTGCGGCAGGAGAATGAAAGTCAGTACCAGCTGGCAGCCTTGCAGTGCCGTGGCAACAAGGAGTGCATCTATGATTCACTGAGCACAGGGGATGTGTCCCTGGGCCTGGCCACCCAGAGACTTACAGCTGACTTCCATCAGAAGAAGACAACACTTAGTAAGTGGAACAGATCCTCGACTCTGACAGAGTGTGGCTTGGTTAATTGGGCAGTGTCCTACTCTCTCTCAGGGCTTTCTTGCCCAACCCTGGATGTGTTTAAGGGTCATTTGGATGGGGTGCTTAGGGATATGGTTTAAGGTGAATCTTGTAAAGTAGGGTTATAGGTTGGACTTGGTGATCATGAGGGTCTTTTCCAACCTGGATGTCTCCATGATTCTGTAAGGCAGGAGAGAAGCCATCAAAGCCTCTGAGTTTCATTGCCTGGCTAGGTGGTCTCCAAGCCTGGGAGGCACCACCATGCTGTGCAACGTGGCCTTGTTGGTGGGCGGTCATGGCAGTGTTTGCCTGGGGTTCCATCCTCACTAGGAGGGACTCAGAGCCAAGGGATGCCAAGGCCACATAGCAAACAACAAGATGTGTGCTGGGCTGCTCTTTCCTCAGATGCCTTCCCACCCATCATCACTGGTGACGCAACTCTCACAGCCTTCAGGACAGAGAGGGTCAGGAGGCAGTACCATGCCACAGGGGTGGGCGCACGCTTTGTCCCCCATCTCTCACCAGAGCTCAACATATCAGGTGAGGAAGGAGATATGGGGCAGCCAGGATGGGATGGGTGGATACTGGCCCCTGAGCTCCTTTCTTCTGCCACCTCCTCTAACTCCCACCTCTCTCCCTGGCAGAGAGTGGCATCTTGACATGGGAGCCCCGTGGGACAACCCCGCTCACCGTCAATCTGGAGGCCATTGGGTCCAACAACCTCTCTGCCCTCCTCCAGCTCCGCTTCACCCTTTGCAGCTGCAGCAGGAGCCAGGAGTGTGACTACAGCAACACTGTCACCCTTGGGCAGTCCTCCCTGCAGGTAGTGTGCTGGGAAGCTTCTCCAGGTGCCACACTGTGCCTCTCCCCATGCCTACCACTCCAGCTGTCCTCTCTGTCCACTTACCCTCCTCATGTCCCCTTTCCAGCTGGCAGCCTGCAGGTGTGAGGATGGCTACTCCGGTCCCTTCTGCCAGAACCCTCTGAACCCCTGCGCCCAGGGATGCTTCCCTGGTGTGAGCTGCAATTCGTACACCGGCTGTGGCCCCTGCCCGGCTGGCCTGACTGGCGACGGGCGGCACTGCTCAGGTGATGAGGGCTCGACATGGCCACCAGGAACCCAGGGTACCCATGTGACCCTGGCTGAGGTATTTCTTCTGGTGCTCCATTGCCTTGGCAGATATTGACGAGTGCGCACAGGAGACAGCATGCCCAGGGAATGCCACCTGCATCAACACAGTGGGCAGCTACACTTGCATCTGCCCAGCTGACCAGGAGGGTAAGTGTGGTCACCCTGGCACACATGGGCCTTGTCCCCATCGCACCCTGGGGCCTCGGTAGAAGAGGACTCCTGTGGGATCCAAAATAGGTGGAGATAATAGGAGGAAGAGCTGGCTGAGCTCTGTGCCCAAGCCCTTGCTATCCTTACCAGAAGAGACCAGAGCCCAGCCACCTTATGCTCCCAGGCTGCAGATCCCACTAATCTGATGGGAAGGGAAATTTTTCGTGTGCAATTCTTTTCCTTGAGAATAAAAAAAATTTCTCATGCCATCAAAGTTCAAATGCACATGCAGAGGTGGTGGGGACTAAAATCAAATCCTGTTTTCAGATGGCTGTGGTGGGGTTGGGGTGATGAGTTTTGCTCCTGTTGTGATGCAGCAGGCTGGGATTTCACAAGGGCAAAAGGCTCCAGATTGGATAAGGAAAGGCAGGAAAGGCAGGACTTTTCCCTGAGGATCTAAATGTATACTGTATAAATATAATAATGTATAAAAATAATCATAATGTATAATCATAATGTATAAAAAACCATCAAAAACTTGCAAGAAAGACCTTATAGTGTAGCTGAAGACAGAGCAGTGCGGAGGGGTTCTGCCCCTGCAGCCAGACTCATCCCCCTGACCTGGGCTCCCTGTCCCCCAGGCAAAGGTCCAGGCTGTGGCTCAGCCTGCAGCTCCCACTCCTGCCCTGACGGCTACTGCAGCAATGGGGGACGCTGCCTCCTGCACCCCATCACCTGCACCCCTGCCTGTGCCTGCCCTCCAGCTTTCACTGACCAGCACTGCCTGGTGGCAGGGGGGGATTTTCTGCCACTGCCCAGCTCAGGTGGGTGCTTGTGCCCAGTGTAGGGGGAATCCCAACCCTGCTGGCCCTGGTTCTGGGATGCCAGAGCCACTGCTGTGGAATTTTCCCACCCCTGCAGATCTCCCGCTGAGAAGTGTTCAGCTGCGGGTCAGGACACTGCAAAATGCCACTGCTGAGGAAATCAACAGCACTGTATGTATTGCCACAGGGGATGGCCTCAGGTAGAGATGCACACCAGGCAGCATGGCAGCTTAGGGTGCCCATGCACCCCTGTCCCATGGGATCCCCAGGCATCCAGCAGATCTGCATGCCCAGAGGGAGGCAGTGCCAGCTGTGTGATGCTGGCTGTGGCCATATACCAGGTCCCCAGCTCATAAACAACAGGCCAGAGTAGCCCTTAGGGCTGGGCCATGGTGCCTGTATCACCCTTTGACCTCTCCCCATGCTGGTGCTGTCTTGCTCTCCTCTAACACCCTCCTACTCTCCCCACCATAGGTCTCAACCATCCTGGACTCCTTGGAGGTAAAAGCTTTCCAGAGCAACACCAACATCACCAAGGAGTGAGTCAGCTGTGGAGCAGCCCCATGCCCAGCCCAGGGAGCCAGCAGGGCAGGGCTGAGTGTGATGCCACAGGGTTTGGGAAGCAAAGGGTATTTTCCCCTCCCCAGAGGCTGTTTCTCCAGCCCTGATGCTGATAAACCCTTTCGGATATAAGCTCCATGGCACCTTCCATCTCCTGCCTCATTTCTTCTTTATCACTTCTTAAATGAGGAAACTGAGGCACGCTGAGACTCAGTCTCAATGTGATGCAGCAGTGGCTCTATCAGCACCCCCGTCTTTTCCCCACAGGACAGACAGCGACGACTTCACTTTCGTGGTGGTGTCTGAGTTCGCCTATGACAGCCGCGGCACTGTCATCCGGTTCCTGAACGAGGAACTGCCAGTAGCCATCACCAGTGCCTTCAACAGGCAGCAGAGGCAGCAGAGGCAGCAGGGGGCGGGTGCGCCCCTGGTCTTCCAGCACCTGTGCCGGGACAATGTCACCGACCTGGTGAAGCGTGAGTTGCTCCCAGCACAGAGCTGGGAAGCCCAGGAAGAGCACCCTGCTATTCTCATTGTCCCCATCACCTTATTCACCTTGAAATTTGGGTAAAACCATAGGACAGGAGGGTGGGCAGTAGCACCTACTCCAGGCACGGATCCTGTTCAGGAGACCTGGGAAAGCATACAGGGGTGCTGCTGGTACATGGCCAAATCCATGTCTTCCCTCCTCAGTGACAGTGGCTGAGCTGAGACGCTATTTTCCCTGCGACCTGTATGGCTACAAAGGCTACCAACTCCACTATGTGAGGACTATTGGCTTCATCTGTGTCTCTCCTTGCAAGACAGGCTACTGCCAACATGGCGGTCGGTGCCAGCACCTGCCTGAGGGGCCCACGTGCAGGTAACAGCAACACTGGGGATGGACGAGGCCACCCGATATGGCTGCTTCTCTCCACACCATCACCGCTCCCTCTCCTCTGTCCACAGCTGCCTCCCCTTCTCCATCTTCTCCCCTGCCGGCAGCCGGTGTGAGCAGCTGGCCATCAGCCTTGGTGCCTTCATTGGCATCTTGCTGGGAGCCCTGGCTCTGCTCTGCCTCCTGCTCTGCATCACCTTCCTGGCCTTGCGCCTCTGCCGCCGGCACCGCGGCCAGCACTGGAGGTGAGCCACAGGCCAGACTACACAGGAAGTTGGGTGTCAGGAAGGAAAACTCTGGTGGGAAATCCATCTCTGGGAGATCCACCACTACTGAGGCTCAACTGGCACAGGCAGGAGGAGTCTGCCCTGGGGATGGGGCTGAACCAAGTGCTATTTTAGCATTTTCCAACCCTGTTTTGTCATCTGCTGCTCTGTGGGTGTGATAACCTCAGTGTGTTAAACACAACCTTCCTTTTTTCCCCTGTGTCAGGAAATATTTGCATTTCTTCATCATCTCACCCAGTGCTTGGTTACAGGCAGGCTTTCTATTTGATTTTAATTTGAATATTGCACAAATTACTTCCACTGCAATTCATCTTAGTTTGGAGCAAGAAAAAGGTGACTGCAGGGTTGAACTTTGCTCTCCTGCAGAGCAGGGAGTTATCAGGTGGCTGATGAGGTGCAAGGCTGGAGAAGTACCAGTGTCTCCTTCCCTCTTTCCCAGCCTTTAGTCCCAGTGTGGCATCCATGCTTGGAGGAAGCTCAGTGCCCCAAGCCCAGGACTGCTCAAAGCTGTGTCTTGCCCCCGCTGCTCATTGGCAGTGGTCATTGGCACTTGTGCCAAGATGAGAAACTGTGTGTGTACAGCAGCTGGGCCTTCTGCTCTTCAGCCTCATCTGACTCACATACTCAGTCACTGCTCTCCTCTGCCATCCAACCTGGGTGCCAGGGCTGGGTAGCAGCTCTCCCAGCACCCTTTAACATGTTATTCCCTTTCTACTCCCTCCCTCCCTCCCAGGGCCAAAGAGACCTTCTGGAGGGCATGGCCCTTCTCCTGTGAGTACATCCCTACAATTCCCCCAAACCCACTTCTGCTTCACCCAGTCTTCTTCAGGCTTTGCTCATCTCCCCTCCTCCAGCTCTGACAATGGCAGGAGAGCAAGAAGAGCCTATCCACCCCCACTTCCCAGAAAGGTGCTGGGAACCATGGCTCCAGGCCATCGACCCCTCAATCCAGGTCTGTCTGGGAATTGTTGTCCACATGGGGGTGTTGGAGCGGAGGGCTGCAGGCTGGGGACTGCTGTGCTGGGTCTGTGCCTCAAAAATGCATCAGGGATGCTCTGGATGGACTCTGTGCAGCTGTCTGGGCTCATAGCAAAGGGCAGAGCTCCTGCAGCACCTACATCACAGCATGTCCTGTCCTTCCTTTACAGATAAGGATCCAGAGACCACACATCAGGTCCACAAGCCAGCCCCACCAGCAGCCCTAGCCTGATACTGGTCCTGCCCCAGCACTCTGAGCTCATGCTGCTGCAAATCCCACTGCCCACTTTCAGAGTCTTCAACAATAGCATCCACATGGGGGCAGGGAGTAGTAGTTGCCTTTTGGGGTCTCGTCTTTGTGGGAAGGTTCCCTCTGGAGGCCGTGCCTTTTTTTTTTTTTTTTTTTAATGAAAAATGGGGGCTTATATTGAATGGCCAAAGCAAGAGGATTTCACCTTCCCCTGAGGACCTGTATAGTCAACTGGGATAGTTCTTGAGTATGCTTGCAGCAGTGTATGTCCTAGTGCAATGGAACAGGACCCAGCAGACTCAGGTGGGGCAATGCAGCTATTATAATCTGCTAGGTACAAAATAGAATAAACCAAAAACTATGGTATGCTGCTGAGAAAGTTGTCTGTACCCCACGGTCCCCATGCACAGCCCTCATTCCCTGTCATTGAAGTCTCAGCTCCATGCAGGACCAGCAGAAAGCTGGTCCTAGATACAGGGACAAAGAAAAGATGGATGTGGGGTTTTTTGTTGCTTGATCCCCCCATTCCCCTCACAAAGCCACAAGTGCTCTCCTCAGTCACCACTTGCGGTAGCTCAGGCTGCACCAGCCAGGTCTGTGTTCCCCAAAAACACCCCACAGCTCTTTTTTGATGCTGAGGAAAGAAGCTGTGCCAAGAAGAGTGTGTCAGACCCCCATAGACCCCACCTCCAGCCCTACTGCTCCAGAGCTTGGCTCAGCTGCAGCCTAGATGCTTGCATAGCCAGCACCAGCTTAGAGGACAGAAGTATCCTGCAATAAAACTGTCCTCGTCCTGCTCTCACCAGTGTCTCCCACCCTGGTTAAGAAGATGTGGCTGTCACAGATCAGTGATGCTCAGACCCCTCAGAGGCTTTATTGAACACACACGATGTGACAAAGACTTTTTTAAGAAAGGCAGGTGTTCTCTTGTGAACAAAAAAATATTTTTCTTCTAAAGTTTCTGATTATGGAGTTGAAGTTTGCCCTCACACACCCAGCAGACACATCAAGCAGACTCTGGTTCAATCCAAGAATCACCCTTCTCCTGGGTACAGGGCCTGGGGACCACTCAGGGAGAGATATCTGGGAGACAAGACAGGATGTCCATGACAGCACTAAGGGGCTCTGCAACAGTTGACTCACACAAGATGCTAGGGTGCTTCACGAGGCACTGTGAGAGGCACAGCAGGATGCAGGGAGGGCAGGGATGAGGGACATAGTGGGGGTACCCAACACTGAGGAGGTGCCCACTGGCAGCTGCTCAGCTGCAGCTGGGGAAGGGCAACTAAAGCAACTGTCTCCTTGGGACAAATCTGGGTTACAGACATGAACTTGTGCCAGTGAAGGCAGCTGCAGGCACTGGCTGAATGAGCTGCCCTGCGTGGTGGGCAGGGGTAATAGGTGCTGGGGGGTGCAGGGGATAGAGAATGAGCAGGAGCAAAAAACTCAAAGGATTAGTCATGATGCAGACCATGCTGCAGGTGTGTAACCTCCCAGTTACTCGTCCTCTCCATCTGCAAAGAAGAAATGAGAATTGCCTGGCCACCTCCTCTCTGGGGCCTGGGGCACTCTGGGAGCCCCAGGGGAGTTTCTGTGCAGGGGGACAGGGACAGAGGGAAGTGGCTGGTGGAGAGGAGACTCCCCAGTCCCACTCACCTCTTTGCTCCTCCGAGTCACTGTCCACCTCCTCTGAGGAACCTGCTGGGTGTTGCAAGAAAGCCTCACATCAGCTGATACCACTAACCACATTAGCTGCAGTGCTCAGCCAGCCACAGTGCTGTCACTCCCAGACTGTGGCGATGGTTATGGAGATGCCCCTTGCAACACCACACAGCCCAGGGCACAGCACAACCTGCACGCAAGCACCCCAAAACCCTGTCCAGGGCTCTTGCTGCTTTAACCATGGGGTGGCTGGGACATTTTCCCTCCCAGCTCTGGGCATCAAGATAGCATCATCTAGGCACACGCAGGCTGTCAAACTCACCCTTGCCAGGTGACTGGTATCCATCACAGCCAATCTTTGGTCTCTTCTCACTGTAGCGGGCACAGAGGTGAGCACTGCCTGCTTGGTTACAGCACCAGTCATACAATTTCAGCTCCTGGTCTGGAGGTAAAACAGACAGTAAGCAGCTGAAGAGAAGAGGAGAGGGAGGAGGGCTTGCTCCAGACAGGCAAGGCACTTGCCTCAGCTTTTGGCAGGTCCACACTCCCTCTAAGGCCAGCATCACATCAGGAAACAGATTGGCATAGAGATTAAAATTATTTACAGGCTACAGCGATGCCAGCCTCAGCTGGGGAATGCCAGGTCTGGCTGAACTTACCACGGTAAGGGGACGCCTGCCTGGAGGACCTCCAGTACCTCTCCTGCCGCCCCTCGATGAGCTGGCCCTGGCTGTCGTACAGGCAGCGGACGCTGGCACCGTGCTGGTTGGGGGCGGCTGAATGCAGCATGGAGACGCGGGCAGCCCACCAGCCTGCAAGAGGGTGGCAGTGAGCGTTGGCACAGCTCTCCCCACCCCAGCCAGCACCCATCTCTATTTTCTTTGGAGTTCTCTGCCCACCTGGCCAGAAGGGACCTCAGCCGGCCTTGCAGAGGAGGGTGAGGAAGGACAAGTTGAGGATGAGGAGGGTGGGTAAAGCAGCACATCTACTTGCCTCTGCGGCTGCTCTTGAAGCGTGGATCCTGCTGCCCTTGCTGCAGGGAGCAGGGGCAGGTGGGCAGGCCCTGGCTCCACATCCGTGGCTCCTGCTGCCGCCCTGTCCATGCCAGGCACTTCAGCCGGTAGTTGACACCCACGGGGCTCTCCAGTTTGTAAACCCACAGCCCACGGAGGTCTGAGCAGGGAGAGAAACCACAAGCTGACACCTCTGTCCCAGGGAACCGCAGGGCCAGTTTTGCCTTGAGGTGAGAATCTAGTCATGCTGATGCTGGAAGCTAAGCCCACGTCGACCCCCCAGCTGAGTGACCCCATGACTAAGAGCCACCCAACAACAGGGAAACGGGAAAAGGTTCTTGCCAAGGAAGAAAGCCTTGAAACAGAGCTTTTGCAGTAAGAAGGGTCTATGGACATCACAGCAAGAATGTTTCAGCCTCAGGGCACAGCTGGTACCCAGGGAAACATTTTACGTGCTTGGAGGGGACAGCCTGGTCTCGGTGAACTCAATGAGAGGCTTGCCACAGCGGCAGGCTGGATTTCATACCCTGGGAACAGCCTCCTCCCCATGCAGCCCTTCCCGAATCCCTGAGGGTCTGCATGAATGCACCCAGCTCTGCAACACTACCTGTGTTGTAGCCCCTGAACTGATCAGGGCGATATTTAACTGCTGGAGGTCTCTTACTCAGGTCATCGTTGCGGTAAAAGCCATCCCCACTGCATGAAGAGGAAAAGGGGGGAAATCAGAGTTCATTCTTCCTGGGTGGAGTGATTCTAGTCTCAGCCTGAGACAGCAGGACTCCACTACACCCAAATTGCAACTCCAGGGACAGAAGGGCAAAGGTACCAGCTTCCCCAGCCTCCTGCCCCCTCCCTCCCTGGGTGCATCCGGTTTTAAGTGCTGCTCCTGCTGCATCAGGGGCTGAAGTCACAGACATCTCAGGATCCCTGGGAGCAGCTTCCATGGTTTCCAGTATTCTTACAGGCAACATGGAGCAGGAACCCAGGAGCAATCGTGTGCAGGCAGGCACACACACATGCCTGTGCCGCCCGCGCTTCCCGTCCCAGCCACCTTTTCCTCACCCAGCTGCAGCAAGCAGCTAATGTGCAAACCCTGGAGACGTGCACAGGGCAAGATGTAATGCGAGGAGGCAGGAAGCGACTGCTCCGGCCAAGCAGCGGAAATCCCTTCCCTCGACTGGTACAAAGTTCAGTAAACATCCCCTATTTCCCACTCCTTCCACCCAAACCACCAAGACTCTGTGGGTCTAGGACCACAGAGGGATATGTGAATCTTACAAGCAGCACAGCCTGGCAGATCAGTGTGCTGCAGCACAAACCAGCCACTAATGGGGCAAATTCGGGTTGGAGACTCCCATATGTTAGGTTATGTGGGCATGCAGACTCCATCTGGGCTGTCCTCATCCTTGGAGAGGAATCCACGGAACATGGAGGGGAAGGAATAAACCAGGCAAAGCTGGGGGTGGGAAGCAGATTGGTTCATGGAGGCAGGGGCTGGGTGCTGCATCTTCTGTACCTGGTGTAGCCGATGAGCACGTTGTTGGCAGCAAGCTTGGTGTAATCCCATTGCATGCCTCCATCCTGGTAAAGCATCAGGATGTAGGACCTGAAGCCATCAGTAGTCAGGATGGCCTGGTATGTAATCGTCTAGGGAGAAGCATTGTGGACAAATAAGAAAGTGAACAAAGCTGTTGGGTTTAAAACTAGGAGTGTGGGTCAGCACTCCCTGGAGAATGTAAGGGCTGAGGTCCCGATGTGCAAGTCAAAAGTAGTCTGGGATGGTTTGCATTTTGCATGGAAAATGTGACAGTTGTACCATGAAAAGCCTCAAATTCGCTCCATTTTATGTTTCTGAAGAGCAGTATTTCTGATGTAAAATAAACCCCTACCACATCAAAGGGAAAGATTTGTGGAGCAGAGAGAGTTCAGTTAAAGGTGTTCCCCTCCCAAAAACCAAACCAAAACAAAACAAAAAAAACCAACTGAAAACCACCAAAGCATGGGCACAGCACAGTTCTTTTTGGCAGAAATCTTCAAGACTGACCTGGTTTGCAAAATTGATTATTTTGAGGCACAAATAAGGTGATCACCCATAGGTCTTGGCATTCTTTTCGACAACAAGCCCTTGAGCACCACCAGCCCCTTACCCTCCGGGTGTCTGTCCGTGCTGTGTAGGCAGGAGCTTTCTCCCAGGTAATCTTCAGGGTCCAGACTGCGGAGTAGGAAGATCTCAGGTAGCGCCGAATCTTCTCTTCCACGTCGCGGACAAATGGAGGCTTGGCTGTGTTAAGGGTGAGGAACTCCTGCAGATTGGGTACACCCACATCTGTGTTAGATCCCAGTAGGACAAAGACAGGTTTAGACTGGAGCCATGCATGGAGCATTTTCTCTAAAGGTTCAGACCTTTAGATTTGGATGGCTCAAGAGATGACACACATAGAACCAACAGCTCTTAGATTTGGCCCAGAAAAGAGAAACACTGCTCAAGGGCTCCATCAATCACATCTCAAGGGGCATCCGCAGAATAGGTGACGATTTATTTATTATTTATGGGTTTAAACTGGCAGAGGGGAGATTTAGACTGGATGTTAGGAGGAAGTTCTTTACAGTGAGGGTGGTAGGACATTGGCACAGGTTGCCCAGGGAGGTTGTGGCTGCTCCCTCCCTGGAGGTGTTCAAGACCAGGTTGGACAAAGCCTTGAGTGACCTGTATTAGTGGGAGGTGTCCCTGCCTATGGCAGGGGGTTGGAACTAGATGATTCTTGAGGTCCCTTCTAACCTTACCGTTCTATGATTCTATGACTCTATGATTTTATCATCAAAAGGTGTTTCATGCAACCGTGCACCTGAGTGAGTTCGCTTACCTGGTAAAACGTTGTGCCAACACCTCTGGAGAAGTCAGCATTGTCCCAGAACACAGCAATCATGGGAACCTCCTCATGACCATTGAAACCGCTGGGAGGAGGATTGGGGTATGTGAAGATGCTGTTGTCTGAGGCTGGGAAAATTATTTGTCCATTGTCTGTAAACTGAGCAGAGAGATGCCTCCATCAGGTGAGGACAGGACCAGTGGGACACCTTGACATGAGGTTGGCAGTTTTGCCCAAGGAAGGCCACCACTGAAATGTCCATGAAGTCACTTCTATCTGCAAACAGACCTCAGCAGCATCCCAACTGGTTTGCCCTCACAAAGGTCGCATCCCAGGCACCTGGGACCCAGTGCCTCCCCCCAGGGTTTAGGGGAACAGCCACCTGCCAGACGGCAAACCAAGCCAAGGTAGACTCACGTAAAGAGAGTCGCGCAGGGTTTTCCCAAATGGGAATCCAGTGTCAGGCTTGAAAAGTGGAGAATTAAAATCCACCCTCCTCTCCACGTACTCTCGATCGTTTTCCCTCACTCCATACCTGTAGAGGGGCACAGCTGCAGCTGGAAAAGAAAACAAACAAACAAAACCCACAAACCCACTTACAACAAAGCCTTTGGTCTGTGCCAAAAACTCAAAGAGCTGAAATGGTTCTTTCTAAAGGTACACAGCCTGGGCAGCAGGAGGACGGGGGGACACTGCCAACAGCCACCTGAGACATCCTGCATGTCACCTTCCTTTGCAGGAGCTTTCTCCCATCCCTTTCACTCTCTTACAGCTGCTCTAAACCCATTGTGATGGACTTTGTGGTCACTGTTCCATCCTGCTGCAGTCTTGTTGGTGCACCACAGTGAAGGGCTGCGCTTAGAATGGGAAAAACATTGCATGGGACTGTGGTAGGAGGACAGCAGGGAATTAAACACCCACAGCCCTTTCTAGAGATGTTTACCATCTCCAGCTCCCTAATTATATCTGTTAAATAAAACAATGCATTTGGAGAGGCTCAGCCTGCCAAAAATGCAAGCTCATGTGCAGGAGCTCCTCATTGTGCGTCTTCCCCGTGGGTCCTGGCCCCACACTGCCATCTCAGTCTCTGGGTCACCCCTAAAGGTCACCCAGGATGATCCATCAGGAAGGAGGTCATATATGCTTCTCCCACCCAGGCAGCCACATGAGCATCACGTACCTGTGGGGCTGGGCAGCGGGGTCGGGGCGGCCACTGGCTCTCTTGGTGGAGCTGGAAACAGGGGGGACGATGAATGGGAGATGGCAGTGGCTGCTCCTGGCCTGGTGAACACTTCCCTGACCCCAGGGAGTTGGGCTGGCAGGCCTGGGCTGGCAGTGGCTGGGCTGCAGGACACAGCTGGGCGTGCAGTGGTTGGGGGCTTCCCCTGTGCTCCCCTCTGACCTAGGAAGGCTGTGGTGGGGCTTGCCCCATCTGTGGCAGGGGCTCCCTTTGGTATGGTGGTCAGCTCTCTGCCCAAGAATGGCTGCAGGGCAGTGGGTGACAAGCCACCAGAAGGTCTTGGCCCTGAGGTCTTTGATTCTGGGCTGCCAGCAGTGATCTCGGTGGCAGGAAGGCCAGGGAGCCCTGAATCCCCTTGCAGCGGGGAGCCACTGGGAGTCTCCACACTTGTCCTAGCTCCAGTGGTGCTGGGAAGGAGCTGAACCATGTCCCCTCGCCCCGCTATTGCTCCAGGGAGCACAGCACTCACTTCCCCTGGCACAGGGCTGTTGGCATCCCCAAAGGGGACTCCAGGACTTCCCGGCTGGTGGGGAGCCAGGGGCAGGGTAGGCTCCCTCAGCATGGCAGCCCCCAGCTCTCCCCTTCCCTCTGCAGAGGACTCTGCTATGGACTCACGTGCTGAGAACAGAGCAGAAAGCCCAGGGCTGGCAGATGTCCCTGCTGCAGCTGTGTCTCTCTGTGGAGCAGAAGGCAGTGCTGGGGTAGTGTTGGGAGACATGGGGATGTGGGCAAATGTGTCTCCTGAAGGTGCTGGCATTCCTGAGGCCACTTCATCTTCAAGAGACCATGTTTGAGCACCTCCAGCATCTCCTGCCAACCCACCCAGTGTCCCTAGCACCAGGGATCTGCTCCCACTCTGGCTGCTGGGAGAAGAGTGGGAGCTCCCGTTGGATTCAAGCCCTGAGCTCAGCCCATGCCCAGGAAGAGGCAGAGGTGCAGCCAGTGAGGAGGTTGTGCTGTCAGAGATGCTGCTGCCATCTGGAGCCACCGAGACCAGGGGCTGCGTCTCCTGAGAGGAGGTGTTCACATTTGTTCCTGATGAGATCTGAATGATGTCTCCTGTGCTTTCTCCCAGGCTGGCAACACGGGAAGGTCCTCCATTAACTGGGGCTCCTCCAGGCAGATCCACCACACTGACTTGGCTCAGTTTTGCATCAGAAAGTCCAAGACTGGCACCACTCTGGATGCCAGGGGCCGGCACAGGGGTAGCAGCCTCCAAGCTTGTGCTCAAGCCACTGCCAGCTCCACCGACTCCATTAGTGGTGTCACCAACTGTCCCAGATGGTGGAGACCTCTCTGTAGATGTGGAAGAAGATACAGACTGCAACACAACTCCCCTTTCTCCATCAAGAGTTCCTGAAACAGGCACTCCCTGTCCAGCAGTGGCCTGAGACTGTCCCAGGGACCCTCCATCACCAGGCACTTCACCTGCCCCTTCTCCTGCAATAGGAAAGACGCCAGGCCCAACATCCAGGGAAGGCTGCAGAGCTCCAGGAGCACTGCCCCCTCCTGTGAGGGTACTTAAACTGTCTGGATTCAAAAAAGAGGGTGATGCAACCACACCACTGGGAGAGGCAGCACCAGACGAGGAACCTGCATCAGGTAGCTCATCCATCCCAGCTGCAATCCTGTTGCCTGTGGTGGAGCTCAGGGATGGCTCAAATCTGATCCCGGTGCCTGCTCCTCCCAGTGCCTGCTCTGTATGGCTGTCTCCATGCCCCTCCGCTGCTGCCAATCCCAGGTTGGAGCCAAGCTGGTCCCCAAGGACAGATGATGGGGCTCCTGTTGGTCCAGAAGCTGCAGAGCCACTGCCTGGTTCATTGGCTTCAGGGAGACCTGCTCCTTGGTGGGCACCAGCTGCTGTCCCCCATGGCTGTGATCCCTCAAGGGTTAGAGGTATAGATGCTCCTGGTACAGCACCAAGGTCAGGACTGGCTGGTGTCTCCACCCCAGACGCAGCCCCTAAGGGTGGGTAAGCAGCCCCAGGAGCACTGGCAGACTCAACAGGCAAGTTTCCTGGTTCTCCAGTCCCAGAGAGATCAGCCTGCAGCCCAGCAGCACTGGGAGGTGCAGGACCAGGTGGAGATAGTTGTCCTAATTCTGATACTGCTACTGTTCCAACCCCAGGAACTGATGGAGGGGACAGTTCAGCATTCACCAAAGCTCCTGCTCCTCCAGCTGGCAGCTCTCCAGTGTTAGAGGGATCCTGCTGAGCACTGATGGCTGAAGGGCTTGTGGCACCCTGGGTATCTGCATAGGGATTGCCGTCCCCTGCACCCTGAGCCCCCTGACCCTGGACCCCAGCAGTGGGCCATGCCAGTCCCTCAGGTGCAGAAGATGATGGGGTGGAGGTGTCTGAAGCTGAATTCAAGTCTGTGCCAGGTCCATTGACTCCCTGGGAAGCACCAACTGCTGTCCCCCATGGCTGTGATCCCTCGAGAGACAGAGACACTGGTGCTCCTGGTGCAGCACTGAGGTCAGGGCTGGCTGGTGTCTCTGCTCCAGACACAGCCTCTGAGGGTGGGTAAGCAGCCCCAGGAGCACTGGCAGACTCAACAGGCAGGTTCTCTGGTTCTCCAGTCCCTAAGAGATCAGGCTCCAACCCAGCACCATTGGGAGGTGGAGGACCAGGTGGAGACACTTGTCCTAATCCCCACTCTGCTTCTGTTCCATCCCCAGGAGCTGATGGAGGAGACAGTTCAGCATTCACCAAAGCTCCTGCTCCTCCAGCTAGCAGCTCTCCAGTGTTAGAGGGATCCTGCTGAGCACTGATGGCTGAAGGGCTTGTGGCACCCTGAGTATCTGCATAGAGATTGCCATTCCCTGGACCTTCTGCCTGTACTGTGTCCCCCACACCCTGAGCCCCCTGACTCTGGACCCCAGCAGTGGGCCATGCCAGTCCCTCAGGTGCAAAAGATGATGGGGTGGAGGTGTCTGAAGCTGAATTCAAGTGTGTTCGAGGTCCATTGACGCCCTGGGAAGCACCAACTGCTGTCCCCAATGGCTGTGATCCCTCGAGAGACGGAGACACTGGTGCTCCTGGTGCAGCACTGAGGTCAGGGCTGGCTGGTGTCTCTGTGCCATCCATAGCAGGCAGAGTGTTGGTCCCAGCCTCTGAGGGTGGGTATATAGCCTCAGGAGCACTGGGGATGTCTGTAGGGGATGGCAGTAGTTGTTCTCCAGTCGGGATCTGCCATGAGGTAGGTTGTAGGGAAGGTTTGGCCAGACCCACAGCCCCCATATCCCCTCTGGGCAGTGCAGTGCCTGGGACTAGGAGATTTGTGCCACTCTGTGCTTCAGTGGGAGCCTTTGGGGCCAGCAGTGAGGTGCCTGTATCTTCTGCTGCCTTGGGTGCTTCGGGTGCCTCGCTGGCTGCAGGTGACAGGGCTGAAGCAGGAGGCTCTGATGACACGCCAGGAGCTCCCTGTCCATTCTCATCACCACTTTCATTTGGTGCCAGTGAAGCAGGTGGGCTCAGTGCTGCCTGGACAGGGAGGAGAGAGTGCTCCTCTGGGTTTCCCACTGTTCCTGACACCTTCAGGCTCTCTGGAGGCAGGTGGGATGAGCTGGCTGTGCTCAATTCATTGTTTACTGTATTTCCCACTTTTTCAGACACCGAATTCAAGGGACTTTCCTCAGTAGCTCTTTCTCTGGTTGGCTCTGGGGTGATGCTCACGGCACTCCTCACTGCCCCGTCCTGCTGGGTTGTAAGCAGCCCAGGGCTTGGGTTCAAGAAGTTGGCACTGGCATCACTTCGGATATCCACTGGCAGGGTTACGCCTTCCTCAGCTGCTCCCATGGCTGTGGTCAGCTCTTGCCTTGGCAACACGGTGACACCGTCACCCACGGGGCTGACAGTAGTTGGCTCTGCCACCCAAGCAGCTGTCAGTGGAAGGGTGGTGGGCAAGGACACAGAGCTGGTGGTGAGGTCTAGATCTTCTGTTCCTTCTCTAGTCACAGCTCTGAGGATGTCCTCCTTTACATCTGCAAACAAAGGGGTGGTCCCCAGTGGGGAATTGGGGGTGGCCCAAATTATGTCAAGATCTGCTTCTGGGGTAACAGTGAGGTGCTGTGTGGAGGTGGCAGGAGCAGTCGTGGCTGCAGCAGGAGCAACAGAATCCCTCTCAATATCCTGAGAGGTGTTCAGAGGCTTGGTCACATTTGTCAGAGCTGGTGCTGCGGTGCCATACTCGCTTGTCACTGTCACCAAAGAATTTAGCTCAACCCCAGGAGAGGAGGTTAAGCTCGACAGGCTGCCAGCAAGGATGCTCTCAGCTGTCTCAGCATCTGCTGCTGCAGTGGTCGTCTCCACAGTGCCCATCACCAGGGCACCGGGCCACTCCCTCTCACTCTCTTCTGTAACAGGAGAAGCTGTCGCCTCAGCAAATGGCCCCTCGGTAGTTACAGGGACAGCAGCAGCCCCAAGTCCTGCAAAGAAGCACAAAAAGCAGAGCATTACACTGCATGCAGGAGCCAGCAGCCTGCTTGGTTCCATGGCGCTTCTCCCACTGCTGAGCATCAGGAAGCTCCCACCCCTACTGCCTCATCCTGCAGACTTACAAGGCTCTGATTTAAGGGCTAAGGAGGGCACCCTGGGCTGCACAGCACAGAACCTTTTGCATCCCAGCATCAGCAGCCATGGCTGAGAAAGGACAATATTCATCACAGGTCAGGGAGAGACACTGGTGCTAGCATGCAGATAAATGCAGCCTCTGCAACTGGGGATGGTACTGCCTGGCCAACAGGAAGAGCAGGGGCCCAGAAAGTTCATAGCCTCAGGGGAGTCTGTGAAGCTCTGCTGCCTGAGGACAGCCCTCAGCCCTCTTTGCAGGGACAGCCGTGAGTACAGTAGCTTCTGCAGAGCCTAAGGGGGTTCTTACATTTTGTCACCTTTTGAGTGTCTAAGGGACATTTAAATACACTTTACCCAAAGGCCTGTGGCAGACAGAACACCCAGGGCTTAGTGAAACATCTCCTGACTGCAAACAGTTTCTGACATGCTGCAGTTAAAGTGGATTTCTTAAACCTCTCCTGGGGTGGGATCTTGGCTGCTCCTGCCCCCATCCTGCTTGCCTCTGGAGGCACTGGGGGGTCCCTGCCCATGGAGGGAATATTCAAGAGCTACTAGGATCAAACCCTGCTTATGTCTTCCTCCTCCCGCTGCCAAAATCCTGCCCCACATCTAGGAGCTTGTCTGAAAGAAGAAGACACCACCACTCCACATCCCAGGCTTTTCTCCCAACACCCACTGGCACCCATGGGTGATGTTTCACCCAGTCTTATTTTTAGGAGAGGCGTGCGGGCTCTGGGGAGACCAAGTCACCATTGTTGGCTCCAGGAGGAGCCAGGCAGATCTGCTGACACTTGGCTTTAGGTGGGTGCAATTAAGGGAGATGAAGGGGACCCTGAGGGTGAGACCCGATAGGGTTTCACCGCAGACTGGCAGCCCCAGTCTGCTTCCCATCCCGGTTCTCCGGTTCATCAGGTTCCTCTTGTCAAACAGACAGATTTCCCTGCAGCAGAGGTGCCTCCAACCTTGCCACTGGCTCAGATTATTAGCTTGTGGATAGCTTGTGCTGGAGTCATTAATAAACACCATCTCCTATGCCAAATCAGTCCTCAAGGGGTCCACCCTTTCCCCGTTCCCCCTTCTGGCAAGGCTGCTTCCTCACTATCTTCTCCAACTGAAATAAGCTCTTCACACAATCCCCCTTAGCCTGAGTTGCTCAGCTGCTTCCCTCCTCATCTCAGGAAAAACAAAGTGCATCTGTCAAACCCCCCCAGGTTAGTTTGGCACGCTCCACCCCAGTAAATCCATATTTTATCTTAATTCTTCCATGTGGAGCAGGAAATGCCAGCTAACGCCCATGCACGGGAAGCTTGTGCATAAGGGGCCCCAGCACAGAGCACTGGCATTCGCTCTCCCCTGGGACATGGGAGGGATGGGAGCATCCCTGGAGCCCTGCTTTGCTGACTGGCTTCCCTTGGATCCCTTGCTGGAGGGGCACATGGCTGTACGTAGGCTGCCACACTGGGCTCTCACCTCTCCCACAGGTCCACACCTGAAACCAGCTCCTTAGGCAGATGCTGGTCCTGTAAAACACTTTTCTAGCTCTTCAGCTGCAATGTACTGCAAGGACTATTCATAGAAGGAGTTTCCAGTGCAGGCAGGAAAGAAAAGCATCCCCCAGGTGTGCTTGCTGTGCCCTGCAAGAGCTTGGGTAGCACATGCGCTAGCAGGAAAGTACAGGACATACCGTGTAGGATCCATATGCAGCATCCCACGAAGGTGGAAAGTGTCCATTCTCTGGTCCCCATGCCTCAGGCCTCCGTGCAGGCAGAGCACTGGAAAGCTCAAAGGGAAGCCAGAGCAGCAAGGAGCTGCTCCCTCTGTCCCTCCCTGCCTGCCACTCCTGCAGAGCTGGAGTCCTACAGGTGGAATCCTGCTCCTACTCCCTCCTATTTATAGGCCGAAGGAGGCAGGTTGCAGCCGTTGTCCCCTCCCGCCCCGGGTGCTTTCCCTCCAACGTCCCCGTCACCGTTCCCTTTCTGCCCAGCCCTCCCCCTTCCAAGGGCTGGATGTCCTGTTCACCTGGGCCATGAGTTGATAGTTATCCAGAGGCCACTCTGCAGAGACTCAGTACCCTCAGGGACCTGGGCACAGATCAGTCCAGCATCCTGGACCACCATCTAGTAAAACTGATCCCAGAGCAGTGCACGGCACTGCCAACAGTGGCATGGCAGCCACCCCACAGACCTCACAAGAGCTGCTACCCACAGCAGCCGCCTCATAGTTTCCATGGGACCTGCTCCCCATGGCAGCCATAGACCCCACAAGACCTGTTTCCCATGAAGGGGAGGGGGCCACTGAGCAGTGGGTGGTGATAATGGGGCAATGCCAGCTGTTGCCACCACACCTGTGAGGACATTATAGGCACTAAACTCAGTAGCTGAGCTGTGTGTCAGCCCAGGGCAAGGCAAAACACAGAAGTTCCCACTTAGCTCAAGGTTTCCCCAGGAGCAGAGGCAGGTTATAAACCAGGGAGAGGTATGGCTGGGGTCACACCCTGAGATGTCAGCTAAGCCCCCCAGCATTCAGTTGCAACTGTAAGCACTAGAGATCCCCACCCAGAGTCCCAGCATGCCTCAGTGGAGTTTTAAACATGCACTCCAGTATGGACACAGCAGTGCTAGTGTGCTGGGAAGGGCCAAAGAAGCTCCTCTGCAAGGTGAGACCAGCATCCCCAGAGCACAGAACAGAAGAGGCAGACCCAGACCCCCTCTCCTGCTGTGGGGATTCTGTGGTTCACTTCATTTCTATGGGAACTTCACCTGGGTCTCCTCAGGCTTTTGCCCTTCCCCTGGATAGTAATTCCCACTCCCCTTGAAAACTGCTGCCAGCATTATGTAGACCTCCACCACTACAGGGGTTTGTAATCAGTTAAATGCTTCTTAACCAGTAATCCCCCCAGGCACTCCTGTAAAGCGTCATTAGGAGTGTTAGGCAGTACACAATGTCCCACCGGAGCTGGCCTCCACTGGGCAGGTGGTAGCGGCAGGGCACACCGACTGGCACCCCGACCCACCAGTTATGCAGCAACGACGGGGGACGTGCCAGGGGAGGCCAAGTCACGGCCAATGAAACCCCATTCTGTAAGCCCACGCATTACCCCTGGCAGGAACAGGGCAGAGGCAGTAAAGCAGGGCAGAGGACTCCTCGTCCGGAACAAATGAACGCCTGCGCACTGGGAATGCCAGCGTGGGGGCGAAGCCGGGGGCGGACGGTGCGTCAGGAGCATGGAAGCGGCGCTGCCGATCGCGATCAGATCACCCAGCCGGAGACCACCTGAGCGACCGCCGCACCTGGGCAGATGGAGGATTGCAGGGGTGTAAACTTGCCGTGGGAGAGTCATTTCTGCCCGTGCTGACGGTGCCGTATCGCTTTGGAAAGCCAGCGGGACAAGGAATATGTGCTGACACTGGAGAGAGCTGCCCCAGCTGCAAAACGTGGTGGGAACCACGGGGGTTGTTGCAAACGTGCTGCTCTGCATAGGGGAAAATAACACAGCTTCCACCCCGCCTCACTCCCAGGTCCAGCCCGTGGTCTACTGGGACCGCCATCATCTGGAGACCCTCATGCCTGTGCCTCCTGCCAATGCTGTCCCCAAAAGCCCTGTTCCATGGCTGCTACTCCATCAGAGTCATAAGGGTGACAAACCAAGCTTGTCCCTCTGCTCTGGTACCTGCACACCCTCCCAGAAAAGCCTGCAGCCCCCCTGGGTGTCCTCTTTCACTGATCATGCCCTATTCTTATGCTGGGAAGGGGTTTTCCCTTGATTTTCCTGCACCAGCTACACCGGAGACCAAGGTCCTGGCAAGCCACCAGCTCCTGCAAAGATAATTGTCACTTGCAGGTATCTCTGCAGTTATCAGTAATGAAAGCATCGTAGGTGCACTGGAACTCCTCAGAAGCATGCAGACAGGGGCAATGCCATGAATCCCAGAACCCAGGGGCTCTGCACCATCCAGCACAGCATGGCCCAGAATGGTGCCTTATCAGCCTTCCTGGAATTAATGGGCTGGGTGTTCCAGCCCTGCAGAGGTCCCAGCATCTCTTACTGGCACTGTTCTGGCCTCCTGGCAAGGGCATTTGGAGAGGGCTCAGGAGTGGTGGTGGTGGTGAACCAAGTTATCCATCAACCCCACCGGTTCTGGATGACTTGGCAAGATGGGTGTGTTGCAACACCCTCCTGCAGGAAAGCAGGAGCCAGGCTATAGCCACTGGCAGGGGTGAAAGTGAGTGGGAGACTGGAAGCAACACCTGAGTCACAAGGGACTCAAGACACACACCTCACAATGCTGCTGGGCTCTCTGAAAGTGACAGTACTGGGAACAGGGTCTGTTCTCTGAATAGTAAGTTACAGTGAAGAGAATGAGATATTATTTTGGGGATGGGAAAGCAGCAGGACCTGGATTCACCCTCCCAAGTCTTCTCTGGCCAGAGGTCTGTGGCAAGTGAGCAGCCATAGGATGAAGGTGGCAGTTAGCGTTGTGAAGGATGGCAGGCACAGAGAGCATGGACAGCGTCAGGAGTCTGTCAGAGCTCTGTTTCCCCAAAGCCTGGGCAGTATCCATCATCCCCATGGAAGCCACATCCCCTGACCATGTCCTCCTTCTCCTTCCCAGGCTGGGTCCGTGAGAGCTCAGATGGACTGAAGCGTCTCCTCCCCCCGTTGCCCTCCAACCATGATAACGGTGGAAGGCAGCTGTCCCGGCAAGGGGACAGCAAGTGCCCCGGTCACCTTTTCATCCCAGCACTTCAGGACCTTTTCCTCCCTTTGTGACGCATTTTGGCTCCATTACCCCAATCCTGGCCCCTGGCCATGTCCTAGGGCCTGAAGTTATGGATTCAACAGCCGGAGAAAGCAGCTCAGTGGGACGCAGTGTGGGAGGACTCTTGGCCAGGCTCCAAGGAGTAGGCAGAGCACGAGGACATCTTTCCCAATGTATCACCAGGCATCTGGCATGGGGACCCCTTCTAGCAGGCTTTGCCTTGCTCCCCAGCTCCCTGTGCAGGTGGTAAGGGACCTTTCTTGGTGCCAACAGCTCCAACAAGCCCCTTAAAGCCAAGCAGCAAAGGAGCAACCCTGGGATGCAAGCGGTGTCCCAAATGGAGCATCCTGATGAGGATCTTAGGCTCATCTTCCAGCCCCAGCCCAGCTTTTGCTAGCCCCTGCAAACCAACAGGCAGCTGAATGATCCCAGGGTGTCTTTCCCCATCCTGTTTGCTGCTGACTCCTTCCCAGATGGGTGACAACTGGGGAATACCAGGAGGTTTGTCATCCCACAGCCCCATGCACCCCCTCACAGCCCTCCCCGTGCCCAGACAGCACAGGCTGCTAGTGAGGAGCAGGGTTTAGCCGCAAATAACTCAACAAGCAATGCAGCTATTTTGTTAATTATTTCAGTTTTCAATCTCCCAGAGAGGTGACTTGCTTAGGCTAATAATTGCTTCGGTTGGATTTTATCTGGCTAATTAATCAGTTAATAAATGACTTTGCTGCAGGGGGGCAGATGCTGCGGCCGTCTCTTTAGCTTGGGACTGGAAAAACACAGGGAAGGAGCACAGCCTATGGGATTTCCATAGTCTCACAGTGCATGCAGCTGCCCCAGAAAGCACCAAACAGGGGACCCTCAGCCTGTTGGGGTGCTAAGCTGTCCTCCAGGGTATCTTCAGCAGCCCCTGCCAGGAGGGGACAGTTCTGATCCCCTCTCTGAGCTGTGAAGATTTTGAGACTTAGCTGGTGTTCCTTGCTGGTACCTCTGCTAGGTGGCAAAGCTGAAAACCAGAGCAGGCAGCTTGGAAAGAATTCATCTTTGCCACAGAAAATGTGAGATTTCCCTTTGCTGCCCAGCCCATAATTGCATGGGTGTGCTCCTCTGTCAGCGGCACCCCAGGTGAGCCAGGGACAGCTGCCATGCTGGGCTCTGGTATCACGCTCTGCACTGCAGGGCTCAGGAGCTCAGCTGGCCCCAGCATAGGGATCAGATGGGAGAGGGGGACTCTTTTCCTCTCCTGCTTCCTTCCCAGAGCCATCCATTTTGGCTGACTCTGGATGTGAAGTTGCCATGGAGCATCTCTTAAAGACCTTCATAGCTTCCCTGGGTTGCAAATTTTTGGAGGTCACCATCACTGAGCCCCTGAATGCCCTGGGCACAGCAGAACTGAGGGATACAGGTGTCTCATCCCTCAGTCCCCAGGGTGACTTTCATGGCTGAGCCAGCTCAGTCCCAGTTGTAAATGCCCAGCACTGCAGGGTCTGCCTTGTCCCAGCCTCATAGCAGCACCAGTGGGAGAGTGGCACTGTGTGAGTCGGGTCTGCTGCAGGGTTGTGGGAAGACTCAGGCTCTACAGACAGGCTGTGAGAAGGGGCAGGGACACACCAGCCCACAGGGTGCACTTGAGCTCCTCTGGGGGTACACAGTGAAGGAGAAGGGATCCCAGGTTCAAGGGGAAGCAGTACAGGTTATTCCAAAGGGTTGCACTTCCGTGGAATAAGGAACTGCAACCAAAGGCTTGCCAGTCCACATCATTGCCAGCTGGGCAAGTAGCAGCAGTCAGGTCCTCCTCTGCCCTCGCCACTCCACCGCCAAGCCAGCACACGGGAATGCTGTCTGCAGGTCCTGGCGGAGCTGGGGGGAGAGGACAATCGTCAAACCACATCAGAGAGGGTCTCCTACCCTTGCTCCCCACCTAGGAGGAGCCTGATCCTGGACCACTTCTAACAGAGTGTCTCCCCTTCATCTGAAAGGGCTCCAAGTGATATTCAGTGTAACACTCAGATGTTCCCCTCCCACTGACTGACCCTTGCCCCATCGGGCTGGGCTGTGGCTGGCAGATGCAAAGTGGCACCCTCTTCTGACACAGCTCACCTTGGACAAGACCAGCTCCTGCACCGTGGTGTTCCCCAGGTCCAGAGGGACAGTTATTCGTAGCGACAGAAAGAGGCGAGATGCACCTAGGGACAAATAAAGTGTCTCTGGTTATTGCCCTTGAATCTTGGGCTGCACCAAAGGATTTGGAAGTCTCTCCCCAGGATAGCTGAAACAGAAGCACGATCTATCCCAAGTTAATCATGTGATGGACACTCTGCACTGTCAGGAGAAAAGCCCTCCACCTGTACAGAAAACCACACATCCCACAGAGCACAAATGCCCCCATATTGAAAGCACAGCAAAAGCCATGGGGCTCCAAGATCCTCTGCACTGGCCCCTGGAAGCCCAAAGCCACCAGTGCATGGGGGGTGAAAATGTCCATGGGGCACTGCACTTACTGGTGTTGGATGTGACAGTAGGGCAAACAGGCAGGGTTGTTGGCAGGCCTGTAGGGTTGCTGAGGGTAAACTCTGTGGTCTGGGTTGAGTTGATGGTGGAAGGAGAGGGTTCCATGCCTGGGCAAAGCAACGTTACGTTAGCATTGTCTGCAGAAAGATGCAGGAGGCTGCTGCTACAGCTGGAGACAGACTGAATTTAAATGAAGCCACCTACATGAAGTCACCCCTATGAAGCCACCCAAGTACAGCTCAGCATTCCCATGGGGATTTGCTAGCCTGACCATGCTCCTGCCCTCTTCACACCTCATGGCTGTACCCACCTGTGGCTGCACTGGGAGTTACAGGTTCTGTCAGGGTCCCCAGGGTAGTCCCTAGGGTCAGAGTGGAAATGCCAGGGGTCGTCCTGGCCATGGTCCCTGCTGTCTGGCTGGAAGTGGGGCTGCCCCTGGGGAGTGTGATCCTGGTACTGGGGTCCTCTGTTGTGTCAGATGGGGTTGTCAAGGGCTCAGCTGAAGCAGCTGTCAGTGCTGGTGTGGTGGAAAGAGGTGTAGGAGGTGAGGTGTTGTCATTCCCCTTGAATGTGCTCAATCTTTCCAAGATGGAGGCTCCTGTTGCAGGTCTGGAGGAGGGGACAACGGCTGTGGTGGTAGAGTCAGTGGTGGGCAGCAGTGCCGAGGTCTCTGTGGGTGTTACGGAGGTAGAGTGAGTCAAGGATGTGGTTGCTGTGACATCTGTGGTGGTGGTGGTCCCTGTAAAGAGCTTGTAGAATAAGGTGCGCAAAGGCTGGCAGTGAAAGGTTAAGACCATGACCGTGCTGGGAGCAGCACAGAAACACCACCAGCATGACTTCCCTGAGGGACCCAGAGCTATACTTCAGCTGTGGAGTGTCAGAATCATAGAATCATTAAGGCTGGAAAAGACCTCCAAGATCATCAAGTCCAAACATAAACACCACCATGCCCACTAAACCATGTTCCAAAGTGTTATGTCTACATATTTTTAAACAGCTCCAGGGATGGTGACTCCACCACTTCCCCAGGGAGCCTACTCTAATGCCTGACTACTCTTCCAGTACAGAATTTTTTTCCAATATTCAATCTCAGCTTCCCCCAGTACAACATGAGACCAGTTCCTCTTGTCCTATCACTAGTTACTTGGGAGAAGAGACCAACCCCCACCTCACTACAACTTCCTTTCAGGTGGCTGTAGAGAGCAATAAGGTCTCCCCTCAGCCTCTTTTTCTCCAGAGTAAACAACCACAGTTTCCTCAGCCACTCCTCATAAAACTAGTTCTCCAGACCCTTCACCAGCATTGTTGCCCCTCTCTGGACACGCTCCAGCAAATCAGTTTCTTTCTCGTGTAGTTCATCGTCCTGCATGGATCGAACATGTAGATCCCTGAATGAGCATCAGAGCAAGGCAGGCCACATCAATCCCTAGCCTGACAGAACACAAACAAGCCATGAGCGTTGCTGGTCTCAGGGCAGAAACTCCTGTAGGTGCCAGCACTAAGACTTGTTCCACCACCTTCACTCATTCCTGGAGGAAGTCAGACAGACTCGACTGACAGGAAGAGCCTTGCAGGAACTGGTGACCGAGAGACAGGCTGGAACTGCAGCAGCAACAGTTTACACAAACCTCTCTGCTTCAGATAGGCAGGAACTGATAGCGCTGGGTGTAAATAATGGGAACGGGGGAACCGGCCCCACAGAGGGGGGCCAGTGAGGAACGAATCCCAGCTTGCAGATCAGAGTGAGTTAGAGAGATGCAGCGATCTATGAAAGCCCCCGCGGTGGGGGGTGGGGGCATTGTGTAGTGCTGAGGGATGCAGGAGGGCTGTCCTCTTTGCTCGCACACCCTCTGTGCCTGGCAGCCTGCTGTCCCTGAGGAAGCCCAGGCGTCTGTGACCCTCTCCAAAAAGATGCACAAAGCAGCCTGTCTGCCTGAGCCTTTGCCAAGGGCTGCCTCTGAGATTCCAGTTTTGAGATTCCAGGCTGGATTCCCTGGTGATCCCAATACAAACCAAGTAAGTCTGAAGCTCTGCCCATGTGGGGATGGAGAACCAAGCCATGAGCTACTGGCTGCTTTCAGCCATCCTTACTAGAAAATCCCAAAGCCCCCAGCAGGCATTGCCTCCCTGAGATGATGAAAGCAGAAGCTGGTTAAATAATAATGTGAAGAAGGACAAAGGTCTGATCCCAGCCCATGCCCAGGTGGGTGTCTGCACTGAAAGGGCCTCATCCTCACACAAAGGAGGAGCTGGAAGCCCAACTCTCCTTCCCACGTAGCAAACAGCACGCACAGCATTTAACTCTCTGCACCCCACAGCTCCCTGTTGTGGGTGGAGAACCCCAGCACCCAAGGGAACAATGCTCCCCACTCACCACCCACCTCATGGAGACCATCGCATACCACTCAGCCCTTACCCGGTGCGAAGTGTGGCACAGCAAGGGTCAGCAGCAGGAACAGGGGTAGCTCTCCTCTCTGCCCAGCCATGTCCAGGCAAGTGGGAGCTGATGCCCCTCTGGCAAGCAGCACTCCAAGCACTCACCACAACCCCAGCACTGGGGTTTCCAGGTCACCTTCACCCAGCAGAGGAGGAGCATCCAGGTGGGTCCTTTTACTCCCCAGGTGTTGGCAGTTAAGTAGGGGTTTCCACCCAACACAGAGGCTCCCAGGGATGGGCACAATGCTGATAGACATCAGCTGTGCATCTGGCCCCACAAGCAGCAGGCAGAGCCACGACTGCTGCAGAGAAGGTTCTCTGCTTGCCAAAGGGGCAGTGACAATGTGAAAACTCCCAGAAAAGCAGCCAGGCTGCCAGGGACTTCTGCACCCTGCCACGGGATGATGTTCGGTAGTGGCTCCCAGCCCCAATGCCTTAAGGAGACAACAGCCTGCTCTGAGTGTGGGGAGCTGAGAAAGAACAGGCAGCGCTCAGGAAGGGCGTGCTCCAAGCGAGGGTTTGTCCCCTGGGCTGTCTGTGCAGGCATCACTTCCCCGTGTTACAGCATGTCACGGATGAAGTGTGCTGCTGACAGACGGAGCCACTTCCTTCTTCTCGGGGTCAGGGTCGAGAAGAGTCGGAGGTGCTTGCAGGCACTGGGCCAGGGTACAGGCAGATGGGCATGCTGGAGGACTGCCAGAGCACTGCCATCCTGCTGCTGTGCAGGTACACTGGGGCACTGCCAGGGCACAGATGCAGGGAGGGCATTGCTGAGGTACAGGCACTCGGCTGGGGTGCTCTCACACTGTCAGCATTAGGCCAGGGTACTGGTGCTTTGTCGGGATACAGTAGCTCTACCAGGGTACTTGGACACCAGGGGCACTCCCAGGGAACATATGCATGGCAGGGGCATAGGTTCAGGGTACAGTTTCAATGTCAGCTACAGGTACATGAAGAAGGACAGGGTACAAGTGCAGCCCCAGGGTAAAAAGTCTGGGAAACACCACTGCTGCTGGGGCACAAACATCCAGGGAGGGGCACTGCTGGAGTAGAGCTGTCTGGGGGTACTGCACACTCCTAGGGTGAAGCCACAGTGCTGGGCTACCGTCATACAGTCAGGGAACCGCCAGGGTAGTCACATTCCTGAGGTACAGTCACTCTGGTGGGGTACAGCCACACTGCCGTGTTACAGCCACATAATCTGGCAACAACCAGAGTACAGTCACATTCCTGGGGAACTGCCATACAGGTAGGGAACAGCTGCGGTGCAGTCACACTCCTGGGGTACAGTCATACTCCTGGGGAACTGCCACACAGGTAGGGGACAGCTGGGGTGCAGCCACACTCCTGGGGTACAGTCATGCTCTTGGGGAACTGCCATACTCCTGGCGTAAAGCCACAGAGGCAGGGGACTGCTGGGTACAGCCACACAGGTAGGGGACAGCTGGGGTGCAGCCACACTCCTGGGGTACAGTCATGCTCTTGGGGAACTGCCATACTCCTGGCGTAAAGCCACAGAGGCAGGGGACTGCTGGGTACAGCCACACAGGTAGGGGACAGCTGGGGTGCAGCCACACTGTCCCGGCCGATTCCTTCGCCCCGTCCCCCCTGCTGCCAGGCTTTCACAGACCCCGCCCCGCCGCGGCGCTTCCCTCGCCCCTCTCGGCGCTCGGTGCTGCTATTCCCGCCCGGGCTGCGCACGGGAGCTGCGCTCACCGGCGGCCGCTTCGGAGGCTGCTAGGATAGTGGTACCAGGGCTGGTCCCGACCGGCTGGCTGGATGCGGGGTTGCTCTCCGGAACCTCCATGCTGGTAACGGTGTCCGGGGAGGTCGCGGAGGACTCGTCCGAAGCAGCGGTCGGTGCCGCAGCAGTGGGAGAAGAGGCGCTGCCAGGCCCTGGCGATGTGCTGTCCAGCGACGCAGTCACGGCTGGCCCTCGACGGGTGCTAGTGCCAAGAGTGGTGCCCACCCAGGGCAACGGGAATAAAGCGGAGTTTGGGGCAGGCGGCGGGCTCGTTTCCACTCCAGATGAGCTGAGAGCCAAAGCCGTGCTGGTCCCCACAGACGTGAGGATGGTCGTCACGGCAGCACAGTTGGTTGTCACGGCCATGAGTGTTGGAGTTGGGGTGCCAGTGGTGAGCCCCAACCCTGTTGGGGCGAGCTTAGGCTTCACCGTGGTGCTGGCAGGAGACTCAGGAGTGCTGTGGGCTATGCTGCCCCTTGCTTGTGGGGTTGCAGTGCTGGAGGCTGTCGGACTGCTCCCTCGGGGTGTGACAGTGCTGGCATCCCTCACCACCTCTGGAGTGGAGGTTTCAGAGCTGAAGGGAGGGGTGGTGGCTGTAGTGGTGGAGTCAGCGGTGGGCAGCATTGTTGCGGTCTCTGTGAATGTCAAGAAGGTAGGGAGAGTTGGGGAAATGATCACTGTTGCATCTGTGGTGGTCCTTGCAAAGAGGTGAAAGAATAAGGTGTGCAAGAAATGGCAGTGAAAGGCCGAGACCATGGCTGTGCTGGGGATAGGACAACACAGCACCACCAGTATGACCTCCTGGAGCTATGTGTGAGCTATGGACCATCAGCAGTGGGGATTCACCACTCTTCAAAAACCAAACACGTGGATATACCAAATGGCAATGTGATCACCAGCAAGGCAGGGCATGTAAATCCCCCAGCCTGATAAAGCAGGAACAAGCCATGGACACCTGTCTCAGGGCAGAAATTGCCACAGGCACCAGTGCTAAGACCTGTTCCACCGCCTTCATCCATACCTGGAAGAAGTCAAACTTCACTGAAGAGCCTTGCAGAAACTGGTGGCCATGAGATGGTAACTGGTCACCATGAGGTGGTCTGGAACCACAGCAGCAGCAGTTTACACAAACTGTCACTGCTGCATACAGTTAGGAACTGATAGCAATTAATGTGAATTAATGTGAACAAGAGAACCAGCCCCACAGAATGGGGCCAGAGAGGTACAAATCCCAGCTCGGGGGCATGTCTTTACAAATGTGCAGTGAACCATGAAAGCTCCGGAATGCAGGAGGAGGGGACATTGCTGTTGCTTGAGACTTGCAGGAGGTGCAAGCTTCAGGTTTACTCCCTGATACATCACAGTATCATTTGCAGTTTTTCAGGCATACAATGTCCAGGTGACACTGTCATCCAGGCAGGGCCATCTGGTGCTGCTAGGCAGGCCATAGCAAAGGCAACGAGCCCAGCAGTGACTAGGATTCAGCAAGGGAGTCCAACTGAGACCCAAGACTTCTCTGCCCGCATGGAGAGACAAGTGAGCGGCAAAAGAAATAAAACCAAGCGTGCCACTCCTGTCTTGCAAGGAGCAACCTTGTTTGTTCAGTGGGAAAGGGCTGAGATGTCAGGGAGTGAACAGCACCCACAGTGTTTCACGTCTATGCACCCCAGGGCTACCCACCACCCTGGGGATGCTTCCCACTCACCACCCACCCCATGAACAGCACCACATCCCACTTAGCCCTTACCCAACGTGAGATCCAGCACGTCAAGGCTCAGGAGCAACAGAAGCAGCAGCCCAGGTCCTCTCTGCCCAGCCATGTCCAGAGCCAACAGCTCCACTGCCCACCTGGGGACAGGGCCCTGCACCCGGGGACACCGAGCGAGGGGATGGTGCCAGTGGGGAGTGAGGCTACCGAGTGACGGCTGAAGGTGGCCGAAGACACTTCCTTGTTCCAGAAGGCAGAGAGGGGTGGCACCGGCGGGCACTGCCACCCCTCCCTGGAGCCGGCGTTTCGTCGATACTGGCGAGCTGGAACCATGGGCGCAGCCCCGGCCCTCGTGTGCAGGGGGCGGGGCCGCGTGCTGACACCACGCCCCTTTGGGGGAGGGCTCCCCCAATCGGCACGCCCCCAGCTTGTGTAACAGCGGGAAAGGCGCATGGCTGCCGGGTAGGCACTGGGGACCGGGGACCAGCGACCAGGACCGGCACCGGCACGGCACTGGCATCCCCACGCACCAGGAGAGGACCAGGGATCAGGGCGGACAGGGTAGCAGCATCCCCCAGGCTTCAGGAGTGGACTGCGCATTGGGGACAGGGAGAGGCCCGAGGACCAGGATCAGCAGGGTACTTGCATCCCCTGGTATCTTGGAGCGACCGGCGGCGGGCATGGGCAGGGCTCCGGGAACTCATCATGGTCCCGTTTTCCCTCACAGCTGCTCCGCGCTGTCCTGAGGATGCGGCGGGGGCTCGGGAAGCGCAAGGCCGAGGCCGCGGGGGCTCCACACGTGTGTCAGAGGAAGGAGGAAAAGGAGGCGGTGCAGGAGGCCTGGAGGAGCGTGGCCCCGTCCGTGCGAGAGTTCAAGTACAACAAAAAGCGGGTTCGCTTGGTCTCGCAGGGCTCAGATCTGAAGGAGGATGCCCAGTGCATCCTTTACTGGATGTCCCGGGACCAGCGTGTGCAAGGTGTGAACCAGCTGGTGGAGTGGGCCTGGAAGCAGAGCTTCCGTGGGTGGCAGAAGCCTTGGTCCCTTCCCATGGTGGGCTCTGGAGCTGGCCTGCCCTCTGCGGGGTTGCTGTGGGGGGATTGCTTTTGTGAAACTCCATCTCCATCCCTTCAGCAAAGCATCCTCTCCCAACTCTGCCCCATGTGCTTTCTCCCCAGATAACTGGGCCTTCCTCTACGCCCAGCGTCTGGCTCTCAAACAGCAACTTCCCCTGCATGTCTGCTTTTGCCTGGTCCCCAAATTCCTGGATGCCACCATCCGGCACTACAGTTTCATGCTGAAGGGCCTGCAGGAGGTGGCCAAGGTATAGATGCTGCATGGATATCCACACTGGGTTGAAGAGGGCTCTGGGAGAAGAAGAGAGGCATAGTCATCTCTCCAGCAGATCGTGGTGGATGTGGACTGCAGAGGCATGAATCATGCCATTACCTTTTGCCCCTCATTGCAGGAGTGTGCAGAGCTGAACATCCCCTTCCACTTGCTGTTGGGCTATGCCAAGGATGTGCTGCCCACTTTTGTGGTGGAGCATGGCGTGGGTGGGCTGGTGACAGACTTCTGCCCCCTTCGCCTTCCTCGGCAGTGGGTGGAAGATGTCAGAGAGAGGTTGCCAGAAGATGTGCCGTTTGCCCAGGTGGGTGCTCACACTCTGGGAAGAAAAAACTCTGGCCAATGAGACATGGGAGAAACGTGTCTCGTGTTTCATGTCTGCAGAGGTGTGCTGGAGTGACCTGAGCAGAGAACATGATTACCATGTCATAGGGACCATTTGCTTCTCCTTGCTCACACCCTCCACAACTTTGCTTCTTAGGTTGATGCCCACAACATTGTGCCCTGTTGGGTTGCTTCCCCCAAGCAAGAGTACAGCGCCAGGACCATCCGGAGCAAGATCCATGCTCAACTCCCTGAGTTCCTCACCGAGTTCCCTCCCATCATTCATCACCCATATACCTCCTCCTGCTTGGCACAGGTACCAGCAGGAGACACCTCCACACCCACTTGTGGCAGACCCACTGACCTCTCTAAGGTCACATGCAGGTGGTGTGGAGACAGGGAAGCCCTGGGGAAGGGAGGTTCCCACTTCATTCATTCAACCCCCACATCTCTGTTATGTGGGGCTGTTAAGAGGTGAAGACTGGCTCGAGCTGCGACTCGCTGGTTGGCCACATCCACAGGGCATATCACTCAGGGCAGCCCTAGCTGAAAAACATCTGTAAACGTGCTCACACTGCTTGGTGGCCACCCAGCCCATCGCTTGGGAGGTCTGCTATTCCAGCCTGCAGGTGGACCACACCGTAAAGGAGGTGGAGTGGGCAACTCCTGGCACAGCTGCAGGGCTGGCTGTGCTGCAGTCCTTCATTGCAGAAAGGCTGAAATTCTTTGGCTCCCACCGGAACGACCCCAACAAGGCAGCACTCAGCAACCTGTCCCCATGGTTCCACTTTGGTGAGCATCTCAGGCTTCTCACTTTGCAGCAGGATCAAGCACAGTAGCTTGGACTGGCAGCCTGATTTGTGCCCTCCCCATGTCCCCAGGCCAGGTTTCCACCCAGAGAGCCATCCTAGAGGTGCAGAAGCATCGGAGCAAGTACAAGGAGTCAGTGGATGTTTTTGTGGAGGAGGCTGTGGTGCGTCGGGAGCTGGCTGAAAACTTCTGCTACTACAATGAGAACTACGACAGCATGCAAGGTAGTGCCCTGGATTGAATTGGCAATGCTGGGGACCAGCCTGGTACCCAACTTGGCAATCCCATTTCTGCTAGGAGAGAGGTCACAGGGGCACTAATGTGCCATCATTTGGTACTTTTTGGAGGTAAGACAGGAGTTGGTGGATGCTCTCTTCAAGTCTGGTAACTGGGGTGTGATGCCCTCAGTAGCCTAGTTCTCCATCCCTTCTTCAGGGCTATGTAGGAGAAAGTTGCTCAGCATTGCTCCTCATCTCTCTTGCTCATAGGTGCCTATGACTGGGCACAAACTACCCTGAAGCTCCACATTAAAGACAAGAGGCCTTTCCTTTACAAGTTAGAGGAGCTGGAGCATGGGACCACACATGACCCACTCTGGAACACTGCCCAGGTAGTGCACCACATCTCACCTGCAAAATGCTGAACCTTTTAGTGAGGGGAAGAGGTGAGCTGGCACAGACTGCCCCCTGTGGCTGTCCCTTTCCCCCCAGCTCCAAATGGTCCGAGAGGGCAAGATGCATGGCTTCCTACGGATGTACTGGGCCAAGAAGATCTTGGAGTGGACTCACTCCCCTGAGGAGGCCCTGCAGTTCGCAATCTACCTCAATGATCGCTATGAGCTGGATGGGAGGGACCCCAATGGATATGTAGGTAAGCTGCAGGATGGGGGGAGAGTGGGGAGGTGTCTTATCACTGATGGCCAAGGCCACAGTGGCATGGGCGAGCTCTTGTCGCAGGCAACTCAGCCCATTCTCCAGCCTGTCCTACTTTGCACCCACATCCCACTTGCTCTCTGGATGCATCTGAGCAAAGAGGAGAGCTGATGTTCCATGCCTATGCTTGGCAGGTTGCCTCTGGTCTATCTGTGGCATACACGACCAGGGCTGGCCAGAGCGGGCCATCTTCGGGAAGATCCGCTACATGAACTATGCCGGCTGCAAGCGCAAGTTCGACGTGGGCCAGTTTGAGCGTCGTTACGCCCCCTGCACGCTCTCCCAGTGACCGGCAGAGTGTCTTTTGAGATTGCTCGTGCCCCTCTCTGCTGGGAGCAAGGCATGCCTTTGCCAAGATGCCAGCTTGCACCTTATACCCCAGCCAGGGATCACCTGGGCACTGCTGGGGGGCTTGCTGTAACAGCACCAAGCCCCGGGGCTTTGCAGGTCTCTTTTTCTCTGTCCTCACCCCCTGCTCAAACAGCCCTGGTGAGAGAGTTGCTGGACGGGGCCATGCAGGACTCTCCTGTGGTCATGGGTTTGTTGGTGACTGTGAAAGCCCAGCCCATCCTCAGCATCCCCATGCCTGCCAGAAACCTTTTCTACAACCACCATGCTCAGAAGTAAGCCTAAGTCACCATAGCTGCTGCTAACCACAGCTTACATTGGACACATTTCCCCAGAAAAGCTCTGCTCAGCCTATAAGACTCTCTTCTCATGCTGTGCTGCCTGCAAGGAAGCTCTGCTTTGCTCTGTGCAGCGCCAGTGCTGTGCTGCACTTGCACATGCATCCATCAACAACTGTTTTAAAGTTTGCAGTTTGTATCTCCTGTGTCCATGGTGTTTATGGGGTGATGCACAGCACTGCTGCAAGGGGAGAGCCAGGCTGCATGCATCAGGGATGCAAGCAGGGATAGGGAAGACAAGCCCATGCTCCTGGGCCCCTCTGCCAGCAGCAAAGGCAGGCTTAGGAAGGAGACAGGCATTACAGAAAGCTCCTTACTCAGTAGGTTGTACCTCCTGCTCTGAGCCCAGTGGGCAGCTTGAAAAGGGGAGGCCACAAACAAGATGGATTAGTCAAGGGGTGGTAACAATAACTCCCTCCCAGTGACATCTGTCAATGCATTACCAGTTGCATAAGTTGTGCCCCCTGCCATGAGCTTGTGCATCCTGCTCCCTCCCTTCCCCAGGGTCCAGCAGGCACTACAGTACTGACCCTATGGGGTGATACACGGTATTACCCCACCTGAAATGATGCCACAACACAGCCAAGCCCATTAAGTCAGTTTATTAGGGACGGCATTTTTGTTGCTATGCTGTGCAATAGTCCTGTGAGGAGGGCTCCAGTTGGTGGCCAGGGCAGCCCCTTGCTCTCCCTTGCAGAGAGCTCACTCCCTTAGCTAGTTCCAGTGTTCCTTGCAGTGGCCAGTGCCGGGCAGCAGTGTCAGTGCTGGGCAGAACTCTGCCCTGGAGATCTCTGCTGGGTTTGCAGGTCCTGCTGCTTCCAGACAAAGGCCACAGCAAAGGACAGAAACCACAAATGAGCCAAAACCCCTTCCCTCTTCTCTGTACTCAGTGCTTCTAGAAAGGAACATGAGCAGCCTCTCATATGCTGTCCCATGACATTAAAGTGCTTCAAACAAAACAGGGTGGATGGAGGTGTGCTGGGGAGACAGCTCCAGGGAAAGGGCTGCCATCTCTGGGCAGTAGGAGGGCTGGGCTTGGGGTTGGGGACAGGCAAGTTGGACCAGCATCTGGCAGCCTCAGTGCTTGCAGGCAGAGAGCAAGCAGGAGAGCAGCTGATCCCCTGGGGAAAAACAAGCAGAAGCAAGACAGAAGGAAGTAAAAACCCTAGGGAAGTGAGGGGGAAGTTAAATCCCATTTCCTGGGCTAGACCTGGCTTTGTCAGGATGCTGCAGACCAGGAAAGAGATGCAGCTGTGCACTCTCCCAGCTCCCATCAGTGAGGCCTGCAGCCACCTCTTCTGGTCCCAGCCTCTCCCACACCCTGCCAGCCTCACAAGGATGTCCCACAAGGGGTCACATCCCAGCCTCAAGCCAGGGCATGCTACAAGAGCCATTGCCCCTAGATGCCTTCTGCTCCCTGGTCCCTCAACAACCTTCTCGCACATACACGGGCCACATCGTCCTTCCAAACACCCCACATCCCACTCATGCTAAGGTGTTGCTGGACACTCACCTGTACCACGGGCTAAAGTATCCCTTGGTGACACAGAGGCACCTCCTTGACTAACCTCTAGCCCCAGAGCACAAAGCTCATGTTGTGCTGCCAGGCCTGACCCTGTGGAGCTATCAGTTGTGGCAGGCAGCTCTGCAATGGCAAGGGACCAACCCTTATACATGCACCCCAGAGCCAAACCCCTCTTCACGTGCACCCCCTATTGTAAGCAAGCTGCCTGGCCACCCACTCCATCACAGCCAGGAAGCCTTAATGCTTTGGCTCTCAGAGACCCCTCACCCAAGGGGAGCAGGAGATATGCTGGGACAGGAGGTACCTGGCAAATGCCTGTTCCAGCCATTGGTGAGGAACCAGGAGCAGGACTGCCCTGGGGGTTCCATACAAGTGAGTCCCAAGCAGATCACATGTCCCCTAAAGAAGCATTTCAAGCAGCACCTCCTTGGCAAGGGGAACACACAGTTAAAAAAAAACAACAAACCACAAAGAACTGCATTAAAAAAATAAAATCAAATCCAGCAGATTAAAAAACAGAAACTCAGCCTAAAAGGACAAACTGAGACAGAGGCTTGGGGTATGTGGTCAGAGGGCTAAGCCTTCACCTGCATCCCAAAAGGTCTCAGGTAGAAAGCAGCTGCACGCAAGGCAGATCCTGAGGCCACTGGAGGGAGGTCCCATGTCATCCTTAGAGGAGGACACTTCCCTCATGGGAGGAATGACCAGCAGCACAAGGAGGAAGAGGGGTTGGAAGCCTCACTTACTGCATCCCCGGCCATGGGGATCTCCTGCCAAAAGCCTAGCAGCACTGGGCTGTGGGCAAAGGGCAAGGAAAGCAGCTCAGCACAGACAGCATGGGAAGGTGAAGCAGAAATCTGGCATTTTCACCACTGCCACCTCCTTTGCTCTGATGCTGGGGTAAGAGCAACTGCTCTCTGGCAGTGTCCCAAGCCAAAACCGGGAAAGGAAGCTGCTGAATGTACAACCAACCCCAACCTCCACCCTCACTCCATGTACACAGCCTCCAGCAGCAGGAAGGAGTATTGGAGGACTCGAGAGCCAACTCCACCTCCAAGAAGCTGACATGGCCAGAGCTTTCTAGCATCCAGCTGACAAACAGAAAGTGCCAACTGCTCCCCAGGGAACCCTGCCAAGGAGCAGGGAATGGGAACAGGCAGCAAAGCCTTGCCTAGTCCAGCTTGGAAAAAGGTCCCTGTTTTACCTGCAGGAGAGGCAGAAGCAGCCACCCTTTCCCCAAAGGCACCAGGGAGCATGAGCAGTACCTGGAGCAGACCTGGATGCTGGAAACTGCCCCCTCCCCAGCCCAACACTACTGCACGGGGAAAAACAGATCCCTTCAAGACAGCACTCCAGGCCTCCTGACAGTCCTCATCTCCAGTCTGCGTGGCTCAGGCTCTGGTGACAAAGGCCACACATATATAAACTCATGATCTGCTCCTCTGCTGCAGCATGCTCATGTAGCTGCCACCACCTCTGGCTGCTCCAGCTCATCTTCATAGTCGGAGACATAGGACTCCATGCTCTGCTTGGCCAGCAGCTCTCTCCGGGCCTGCAGCCGCTCACAGCGGGGACAGTGGCTGGATTTGAAGCAGGACTTGTGGTAGCAGGCTTTGCACTCTATGGGGGAGAGCATGTATGAGAGCTGGCAGAGGCTGACATACATTACCTGACTCTCTGCACTCCAGGGGCTTATCCAGAAGGATGTTTCAATCCAAAGCCATGGCAGGACAAGCCCCAGAGGTGGGAGGCCAGCACTGTTCTGGAAGCAGCAGGAAGTCATGCTGCAGAGTCCCTGGACTGGCTTGCAGCACCTTTGGGAGTGCAGGTGGGAGGTTTCCTGCTCTACAGGAGGTCCCTCCCCATACTTTCCTCATTTTCCAAGAAAATAGTGACTCTACCCCAAGTTTTTTTCTGGCAGTGCTCCTGCCAAACCAAGGCTTGCATACTGTCAAGAGCCATTTCGAGCGAGACCAGGTTGGTCTCAGGCTGCAGAGACAAGCACTGCTTGGCCATTAGTACTGGTCATTATCAAGGATGACTCCCGAAGGGGCCTGGGGGTTTCTTGGCAGGCAGGATGCGCAGAGACAAAATATTCAGGCTCTCCCTGCTCTACAAAGTCAGCTCCAGCTATCCAAATAGGAGTAAAGGAGCTGCATGCAAGCTGCAGCCTGTCCTGTAGCCACAGTAGAAGGGAAGCCAGGGCTCCCAGAGACCAAATCACTGCAGTCACAACCCAACTGTCCGCTGCCACCAGGATGAGCAGTACACGGTGTGGTCAGGAAGGAACCTACATGCTGCACCATGCCAGCAGCTCTCACCAAACACCATTATAATGCTGATCTGCTGCTGTGATAATGTGTGGCAGACACAGGCCATGCACAGAGTTATACTGCTCTGGCTATCTCTGTCTCTGTCTCTCTACCTGTTGCTAGTAGAAATGCCAAAATGGAGGCAGACCTTGGGGGCCCCAAGGTCTGTCCTCTCCCTGTTTCTCTCCATCTCACCTTCACATGTCCTGCACTTGTTGAGCTCAAAGGGGAAGATGATGTCACTCTCATTCTGGCAGAACTCGCAGATGAAGCCTTTGGCTTGGCACAGCTGGAAGAAGAGGTATGGGGAAAGCAGCTAAATGCTCACCTCCCTAACAAGTAGGGAAGGAGGCAGAGCAGAATGGGACAGCAGGACATGGTGCCCTGCTCTAGCCATGTGGTACAGCCCCTTCCCAGCATGAAGCACAGCAAGGCGTAATTGACATGTGTAGAAGAGCCAAAATGGAGTAACAAACATCCCAGATGTGCTGGGTAGGAGCTCTGTGGAGCAAATGGGCAGGAGCAGCTACCACTGAATCAGTTAATTTGGTGGCTGCCCTGGATGTCAAAGGACTTCCCATCAGTTATATGTGCAGCAAAGCCTGCTCCCAAGGGTGTGAAGCCATGCAGGAAGCAGTCGAGGAAGTCTTACCATGCACTTCTCAACGTGCAGGCTGCCTGCCTTCAGGAGCTCTGTCAGGCGAGGCACCAGGTCCCCCTTCTTTGTGGCACTGAGATCGCTCAGTGAGTAGAGATGCAAATCCTCTGTCAAGTGGCCAGGCACTGCATCAAAGGCATCAAGAAGGCTGCCAAGAACAGAGAAAACAGAGCTCAGAGCAAAGCAACCCACTAAGCCCCATCTCTGCACTGCTTCTGCTTTCTCTTCCCCTCCATTTCCCTCTGCCCCTGTTGCTCATTGCCCAGACTGCACAGATCCCCAGTATGAAATGCCACAGGACAGGACAACAGCTTCATCCCACAGCCCAGGACTCACTCTTTAGCTAGCCGGCACGTCTTAAACATGTTCTTCATGTGGAAAAGCTGGATTCGGAGCAGCTGGAGAGGAAGAGGGGGACACAGGAATCAGAACACACAGCACAGCCCTTGTCCAAGCATGTCTGTCCCATTTATCATAGAATCATAGAATGGTAGGGTTGGAAGGGACGTCAAAGATCATCTGGTTCCAACCCCTCACCATAGGCAGGGACACCTCCCACTAGTACAGCTCACTTAAGGCCTTGTCCACCCGGGCCTTGAACCCCTCCAGAGTGGGAGCAGCCACAACCTCCCTGGGCAACCTGTGCCAGTGCCTCACCACCCTCACTGGAAAGAACTTCCTCCTAACATCCAGTTTAAATCTACCCTCTTCCAGTTTAAACCCATTGCCCCTTGTCCTGTCATTGCAAGACCTTGTAAAGAATCCCTCCCCAGCCTTCCTGTAGGCCCCCTTCAAATACTGGAAGGCTACTGATTTCCTGCACTGATGAAACAGCCACGGCTCCCTTGCCACCAAAATGCTTACACCCCCAGGGCAAAGCAAGCACAACCATTGTCACATGCTCCAGCAGATAAAAGCCCAGCTGGACACCAGGCAGAAATTTCTTTTGAAATTCCTGCATTACTGGACAAAGAACAAGACATAAATGGAAAGCCACAGTGCTGATGTTTTAAGCCTCAAAACCGGAAATATCTGCTTCTCCCTGGCTTCCCTGGAATACAGCTTACCCACCTCACTCAGGAAGGTGTGGAAAGGGTCTTACCCACACTTGGTTGAGAGACTTCACTTTCCGGTAGAGGGCAGGATTAATATCCTGCACATTAAAGAGAGGGTCACTCCAGATCTTGCTCAGCAGGTCTTTGGAGAAGTTGCTCACGCAGTACTTGCTGAAGTCCCACTTGCGCAGGATGCGGCTGGGAATGACCATCTGGGCGTTCTCATGGCAGCACTGGCAGAAATACTTCCCCAGGTACTCACAGTATCGCAGCCGCTTGATGTAATCTGGCCAAACCCAGACAGACAGGGAGGTCACTTGAGGCACAAGCTCTGCCCAAATACATTGGACTCCCAATGCTGCTCAGTGCTTCCAACAAGCAAGGCAGTTTGCCTTGCTGGTGCCTCCTCCAGCCCCAGAGTGCTTGACGCTGGCAAGCCTCCTGCCAACCTCAGAGGCTTTTGGGCCCACAGTACAGTTTCACCTACTTACACATTCAGGAAAAGTGGTTGGGCTAAGGCTTCTGCAGCTGTACCTACAGCAGAACCTGTTGGGAGCATTAGGACCCCAAGACATGATTTTGCCTTAGAAGAGTCAACATCTGAAATGCCCTCCAAAGGACAAGGTGGCTGCTCTTTGCCTCCACCTGCCCCATGATCTTCTAAAGAATGCTCCTCTGTGGGTCACACACACCAATGCACAGCCACAGCTGACAAAGGTAGTGTACCATTGCCTTATAAAGCTGAGCTGAACTTTGCCACTACCCACCTACTACGTGTCTTCCCACTTGTCTGCAGGTTCTTCCCCACTCTGCAGCTGTGGGCCAGGGTCCTGGCACTTACCAGGATCAGTTCGGATGCCACAGCCTGCACATCGGTAATTCTGCTTGGCCACAGCCACCTTCCTCCTGCTCAGAGACAAAAGACATGCATAAGTCCAGCCCTGATGGCACCTGGCACAGGTCTGGATGGCAGAGATGGCCACGTGCTTTGCCACTTGAGTGTGGACAACAAATCCAAGGGGAAATGCCTTGTTGTGCCCTGGTACACACCAAAGGCACTGGCTTGATCTCACAGCACCAGCTGCTGATGGTGACCACTGCAGATTTACCAGGCTCAGAGCAAAGAAGTGAGGACAGGATAACCAGCCTTAGTTTTGATGGAAAAAGGTTGGAAAGGGCAGGTCCCAGGGAGCCCTCAGCTGCACAGGTCCTTACGTTGGGGCTGGATGAATGTTGAAGATGATCTGTGGTCGTGGTGGAGCCCATTCCAGATTTCCACGCACCCGAATCCTCAGCTTGTAGATGTCAGCATGTTCTCCATCGTCAGGAGAGATGGGCAGAGAGTCGGGGATGGGCAGGAGCTGGGAGAGGCAAGCAAGAGCATCAGATCCCTGCCTGCTACCCTAAAGGCAATGCACTACACTGGCCTGCCAGAAACCTGCCACTCAACCCTCTGGAAAACTGATGGGCACTAAACTGCTGCTCCAGCTGAACATGGGCTGGAGAAGGGATGTCCTCGGGAATCCAGGCACTCTGCTGTATGAGGCTGAGGTGGCAGAGCCCTGCTCTGCTGCACCCATCTCCAAAGCCTAGACAAAACCCCTCCTCCAGCTTCACAAAAGGATTACCAGGGTGAGCAAAGCTCCTTAGCAGTGGGTAGAAGCCAGGGATTGGGGGAAGAGCAAATGCAATTGGTGACTGGGGACTCACACTCCTACCTTTTGTGGAGCATCATGCTCAGGGACCAGCCACTCCAATTCAGAGGCAGCTGGGAGCTGCATGCCCTCAAACTGCTTCAGCAAGCCCATGGCCACAGCCTCCGCCGAGTTGGAATTGAGGAAGGAATGGGATCTAGATAGCAAAGGGAGTGGTTAGTACTGGGTCTCACAGTTGTGTCACCCTCACAACCCAGTGCTGGTCCCAGCTCAAGCTGAAGACTCTCCCTTCAGCTGCGCTACCTCACTTCTGCACTGCTGCAGAGGCTTAAAGTGAATGGATTTCTGTCTTTGCAGCTGCCCCCAGGCAAAGCTAGCTAAAGGCACAGCAACTGCTTAGAAAGGCAGGCAAAACAAACTTTACAAATGTGCCTCTTTGCAGGGGAAGATGCAAAGCAAGAGACAAGTGTCTGTGTGAGCCATAAGTAACTTCTCTCCTAGTACAAACAGACCCAAGCTGCCAAGCAAGGACACAGCTTTGTATCGCCCAGTGAGCAGAGGGGTCCCTGCATCCCAAAAGACTGCCCAAAAGGGGTGCATGGGGAAAGCACTAACAGAGCAGATTGTGACTCACCTCCCCACAGTCCCCATCTTTCTGCTCCAGGGCAGTATCAATAAAGGACTGAGCACTTCAGGGTTAAGCTGCAACTGCACTGCTCAGTCTGTGGGCAGTGATGTGTGCCAGCAGTTCCACCTCTGGGTGACAGCTCAGCAGCAAGGGTTGGAGAAAATATAGCAGTACCATATAACCTAACAGGCCACCTCTGCTGAGAAGGGAGGAGGCAAGGAAGGCTCAGAGCCAGCTGGAAGCCAGCAGCCAGTCCAGATGCTCTGGGTTGTGCCAGCTTGTCTCTCCAGCCTCTTACCTACTAGAAGGTGTGGGCATATCATATCTACCTCACATGAATATTTTGATCATCCCAAGTGCTGCTGTCCTTTAAGACTAGGACTCGGTGGCCTGCTAAGTAAGGGGAGGGAGGTCCACTCCAGTGCAAACCAGCAGCTGATGCATGTAGAAGAACAGGGTTGTGCAGGAAGGGGAACTTGGTACCAAAATATCTTGCCACGAGTTGAAGACATACATGGACTCTGAGGAGAGAAAGGACTTCCTGCTGGAGTCTGGGTTCCTCTTGATGTCTGCATCTGAATCACAAACAGACAAGGTAGAACAGATGGGGCAGAGCAGGGCATCAAAGCTTCACTTTAGAACTCATCAAGTGAACTACAGCAGCAACTTCTACCAGTGGCACGGAACAGCAAGGAGAGGTGAGGTCTAATCAAGCCACCTGTCAGTTACAAGGGAAGGACATGGTGGGAGGCTGTGAAAACAGTGAGCCTGGGGCATGGGGAAACAAGTGTTTCCTGGTAGAGATCACACACCAAGACCTAGCAGTGGCACTTCCTGAAGCAACACACACAGAAGCTAGGAGGGCAGGAGAGCAATGTTAGCAAGAAGGTTTAGTAGGTCTCTACATACAGTATAGGTGCCGCAGGGGATCTGCAGGGGGATGCAGAGCCCTTGTCTCTACTTGACCACAGCCTGTGCAATTGGGTGGGTGGCCAGCCACAGTCTGTCACTGACTGCACAACCAGGGCTGGCAGCCTAAGCCCAGCACTCCAGAGACATGTCAGCATCCATGCAGAGAGCAGGCCAGCAGCCTCCCTCCACCTCTCCATCAGCTTCCCAGCAGCCCTAGGCTGCCTCTCATCCCTCCTTGGTGCCAGCCTCAGGTACCAGGTAGTACCCAGCAGTACCTTCATTTTTCTTTCACTCCAGCAGGTTAAACCCTGACAAGGAATTAATCACAAGAGTGGAAGGACGTTGGGACAGAGGCCTCTTCCAACAGTACAAAGCAAGCAGAGGCAGGCAGAAACTCTGCTTCATTGCTGACAGACTGCCCAAAAAGGGAAGGGGGACACACAAGGTGAAAGTACTACAGGTCAGGATAGGAGAGAGGCCAGTGCCACAACCTTCAGCCCAGCAAGTCTCCTGGTTTGTACCTCTGGGGAACCCTAGGAATGGAGTCTGCAGTGAAAGCCTGAAAGCACAGGCTTTCAGCTCCCCAGACCAAGTGCTAGGCTAGGGGAGGCAGAGCTGCAAATTCCAGCTCCTCCAACCCAAGCAGACCAGCTACACAAACTTGCACAGAACCCATCCAGTCCTGGCCAGAAATCAACCATATTCCAAGGCCAAGGCAATCACAGCCCAGCTGAGCAAATGCCATCACTCTCCTGGATGAGTGTGGATGAGTGTGGCTGCTCTGGCAGCAAGGGGAGTAAGTGCCCATCCTGGCCATAGAGATTCATGCTAGTGGAGTTATGCATGGATGCTTGACCCTCCTCCTCGTTTGACATCTATTGCTAGAAACAGGCACAGGAAAGCAGCCTAATGCTAAGGAACACACATATCTACATCATGTGAATGGACTTGAAGCTGCAGAACACAGGGAATTCAGGCACACATAGCCTCCTGAGCACGCAGGGCACCGGCCAGACATACCTGCTGCGCTCTGGTACCTTCAGCTCTGTGCAGGAAGGTGCCGCATGGTCCTACACTATGATGAGCACAAGCAACCAGCGGAGCACACACGGCAGAGTGTGGGCCAAGTGTTATGGGGAGACAGAGCCAGCACTGGCTCAGGGGTGGCAGAGGGATCCAAATCTCACACCGGGTTCCTGCAGAGACTAGCAGTGGGATCCTGCCACCACTTGCTTCCCAATCTTCACTGCGGACACTCCCTAAAAGCTGTGAATCCTATCACCAGGTGGAACAGTCCTCAGGAGGCTTGTGAGCAGCCCCTAAATCCAAGGACATCATCCAAGCCCCCCATATGTCAGCTTCAGGCCAGGATGAAAACTCCCCATCCTGGATTAAACCTCTGGGCTATAAAGACAGGATGGGGCAGGACTGATTGGGACGCTCCAAGGGCCAGCAGGAGCAACACGCTGATGCTGAACACCTGACAGGATTTCAGCAGCTGCCCATGTAGGCTGTTCTCCTGCTACAGCAAACAGGGAGCACATGAAGGTTATTTAAACACAGCCAGCAGACCAGAAGGATTATGCAGTAGTACTGTAAACAATAAAAACACCAGGCAAGAACTGGCTCCATGTGATCCCAGGCCTCTAGGGTGAATAAACTGTCTGTGCCCTGTCTCTCTCACTACTTCTCCCTTCAGGATTGCTTTCTGGAAGGATTCAAGTCAAGTCTGAGCAGGAAGGGTTGGCCATGGTTTGTATCAGAGCTGTCAGGCCAGCTCTGCCAAGCCAAGCAGAAAAATACTCCCCAAGGCACCTGGGATGAAGGCTTGGTCCCACACTGTAGACTATGCTCTCAGACAGCCTTCAGTAGCCACAGAGCTACAAAGCTGTCCCATCAGCCTGCCAAACCCTATGCTAAGTAAGACAGGTCCTCACCAAAGCAGGCACACTTGCTATATCCAAAATATGGCACAACCAAACACCCTGAGGGATGGAGCTCACAACAGGTGTTCCTGTTCCCCGCTCCATCCTGCCACATCATCCTGCCACAGCTTTTCTTGCTGACATCTGTTCACAATTCCCAAACCAGGCAGATTTCAGAGAAGTGTGCACATGCACACACACACACCTTGCGCACACACACACACACACGTGCCTGCAGGGTACTACCTGAGAACAAGGAAGCCATTGACACTGAGAGGCCGTTCTTGGACATTTGAATCAGGTTAGATCCATCGTTACCATCTGCATAACACGGTGATGACAAAACAGTTGACTTCAGTGCTTCAGCCAGGCCAAACAGAAAGGGCATAATACAAGAGCAGTACTTGCATGACAGAAGCCCAGAGCTGAACTCACACACCACGCTGTGGGCTTCAGAGCTGAGACCAAAATCTAGCCCTCAAGGACTGAAAGGAGGGCTTTGATGTAAACAGTCAAGAGACAGGAGGTTTACAGATGAAGACTGAACTGCTCCATCTTCTTTTTAAAGTCAGTGAAATGGAGGTATTGCTGAGAAGTAAGCCACCCACCTTGAAGGATGAAAATTGCTCTAAAGGCAAGAAACACCCAAGGACCCAGAAGTCTCCTGTGGGCAATAAGCTCAGCCACCCAAGCTGCCAGGAGCAAAGAGTACAGGTATTACAGCACTCACCACTGCCACTCAAGAGTCAAGTGGTCAGAGCTATGGCTCCCTATGCCTGGGGAGGAGAGTAGGATGGCAGCTCTCCCACCTCTTTCTAGTTGTAGCAGCTGCCATATGGACCAGACAGTGAAATGGAAGCCACCTACCAGCCACAGACAACAAAGCTAGAGGGTTACAGAGGATTTCAAAAGAAAGTCATGCCACCACATGAGGGGAACTAGTTGCTCTGCTCACACTCAGAATTCAGCCATTTGTTTGGGAAATGCCATCCTGAAGGTCAGAGGGACATGCCCTTCTTCAGCAGGACTGACCTCAACACAACCACACCAAGGAGAGATCTGTCTCTATGCAAGAAGCTGACACTTCTTGCCATTCACTCCTACCTTGGATCTCATATTCTTCCACATCCTCCGCAGAGCCAGAGTCAGAGAGCCGCATGGAGCCATGGGAGCTGAACTGGGACTCGCTATCTGTTGCCACAAGACCTGAGAGAAATGCAACACAGCCAGGCCATCAATGGAAGTGGTCTGAAGGGTCACTGATAGCTAAGGGAGAAGATGATAGCCAGGTACGGCCAGGGCAGGGAGGGATGGAGGTCAAGGGTAGAAAACACTATGGGCTCAAAATGAAATCACATTCCCTAACATAGCCCCAGCAGTGCACAAGTGTCACCAGTCTACAGCATCAGTCTCATCAGGGTCTTCCAGAGCAGAAGAGTTTCACAAATCTCTGCAGCACCTTGGTGGCAATAGGATTGTTTCCCGCAAACAGGCAAGAAGGTAGGATGCTCTAAGGACAGGCAACAGACAGCAAACCCACATCCCACTAGCTGAGGAGCCCAAAACATGTCACCCACTGTCTGAGCCCATCTCCCGGCAGGTAGGGAACAGGTGCCTGGTACGGATCTGCTGGCGTCGAATGCGAATCTTTTGTTTGAGCTCCTGGATCTCCTTGTCACTGTCCTCCTCCTCCTCCTCCTCCAGCTGCCGGCTCATCATGTTGCACTTCATCAGCTCAATGGCAGCAATCAGGGACTCTGAGATGCTGAAGTGGGCATTCTCCTGCAAGGCAAGAGCAAAAGTATTCAAGGCTGTACCAGGAGGAAACTAGGAAGACTTGGTCAAATCTTGTTCCCTACCTGTTCCAGGAAAGAGTTTATCACTCATGGAAGACAGTAGAAAGATCTTAATCCCTGTTGACCCCATGAAACCTGACCTATGAGTGTCTAGAAACTAAAGCCTTCTTGAGCTCTAGAACACTCACGAAACACAAGGGGCAGCCTATGAAGATGTGTAACACATCCACCATGGAAGTCAGGACATGCCCCTGAGGAGCACTACGTGTTGCAAAGCTGCTGTGTATACACTGGATGGGCAGATCCTGGCTACTAGACACCACTGAGGAACTCAACCTTGAAGTTCTGTGCACAACTCTATAGCAGCGAATACTATGGGATTACAGTCACTACAGAAGAAAGCAAGTAAAAGACGTTCTCCAATGCCCAAGGGTTGCTGCTGTCTCACTCACCTTCTCCAGGTCTGCACAGCTGCCAAAATCCTGCTCTGAGAGGTAGCTGATGAGGGACTGCCCTTCTGAGGGTCTTCTGAACATCCCTTCCCCCGAGCTGAGATACTGCCCAGAGTCTAGAAAAGCAAGAGGCAAATACATGAGGGAGGAATTTGCTGCTATCCCCATGCTAACAAGCCCTGCCAGTGCCCAACCAGCATCCCATAAACGCACACCAGAAGCTGAGGCCACTGCAGCTGATGATGGAGCCCGACCAGGAGCAAGCACCCCTGCTAAGGCTGTCTGTACTCACCATACTCCATGTAGAAGGAGCTTGGTGTGCTCAGTTCACTGCTCTGCGTGGAAGCAGAGACTGGCCCTCTCCTTCCGCCTGGATCACCATGGGACTCTGGAAGGGAAGATGACACCAGGCGCACATCAGCGTCCCAGAGGTGCCCAGCCATTACACAGGATGAAATGAAAGGGTCTCAGCATCACATAGGCAGGCACAAATGGATGAAAAGCAAGGAGGGATATCTTCCTGCTCCATGCCTTGGCTGAGGAGAAGCCCAGAAGGGGACAAAACTTGAAGGGTATTTCAGGTAGGAGAGAAGAAGGGGAAAGGAAAGAAGCTCATGAAAGTCACAGAGCAGCTGAGTCTCAGGCCTTCCTCTCTTTACTCCCTAACAGATCTAGGGGATACAACAGGCTTCAACAAGTGCCTCTGCCAGCTTGTTCTAGATGGAGCACCTCCAAGAAGAAGAGTTATCCCCCACAGGCAGAGTCAGGGAACAAGGGGAAACCTGAGCCTGTGAGGGAATTGTGGGGCTCCCAGCCCTTCAACACAGCCTGAACAACAGGAGGAGGCAACTGAAGGACATGCCCTTGCTGAATGAGAAACTAATGTTCCCTGCTCACTACCCTCGAGTCTGGGCTACAGTGCTCAAGGTGACCTACCCAGGCTGTGAGCAGGGCTCTGCCCCACACAGACGCTGAGATGCAACTCCCTGCCAGATTGAGCTGGCAGGGACTGCCAGGAGCTCACCTAACAGGAGACCAACAAGGGCTGGTGCTCTACAGGGAGCCACAGCTCCAGGAAGCACCTGGACAGAGCAGCTAAGTGACAGAGGGCTGATGAAGAAGACTGAAAGCACCATGACTGGAGCAGGATGGGAGCACACAGGTGTAGATACAGAGCAGGGGTTGGCTGATATTCCAAGCACAAGAGATGGGCAACGCCATCTTCTCAACTTCTTATTCCTCTCTGCTCCCAGCTTTGTGCCATAACCCTGATGTGGCTGGAGGCTCCTGAGCCTACCAACACCAGCATCTCTCTGCCAAGAATATGAAGCAGCGGTCAATAGTATGAGGCTTGGGACTAACCCCTCCCATAGGCTGAGGGACAAAGACCTGTCAGGGTGGGAGGTTCTCGTAGCTACTCACTGGAGCCTGGCAGAGTATCCTGCAGCCACCTCAACCCTGCTGAAAACCACACAGAAAGCATCCTGTGATCACCAGCCTGGGGGATGCCATGTGCAACACAGCCTACTCCTGAAGGGTAAAGGGAGTCCTCAGTGTCCTGTGCTGAAGCAGGGCACAGAGCTGCACAGGTCTGTCTGGATGCCCACCACCTCCAGAAAGATTTCCCAGTATTTGAGCCCCTACCACCCCAACGTGAGCTCAACAAACCCAGTGCCACTGGTGAACATATGTAAAAGACAACATCCCAGTTCTTTGAGCTGCTGACTCTTCATGCATGTGAGGAAAAGGAACGACAGCATCCCAGCACTTCTGCTCCTGAGGAAACCTGTTTCAAGCCCAGAAAAGCACACAGGAGTCCTGGCTGTGGGTGCAACCAAAGCTGGTTGGGATACAGCTGAACTGGGCCAACATCAAACTTCCCTGTGCCATAGATCCACTAAATGAAAAGGAAAAATAATATGTTCAAGTCCACATCTGCTGCCAGCCCTTACTTGCTTGAGGTGTGATACAAAAACCTCTCCTGGCTCCTGTTGCAGTGGGGTAGAGGGAAGGGCAGGGGACACAGCTCAGAGACTTGGTGGCGAGCACTCCCTAATGCCATGCAGGGAAACTGGGCCACCCTTCTGGGTCTGATCCACTGCTCCCAAAAACCAAGCTGGGATCTTCAGTCAGGTTGCATGCATAAACCTGACTATGCTTCAAAGCACCAGCTGAGACATAGAGAAGAAAGAATTTTTTAATTTGTTTTCTAAATGGACACTAATGGATTGATGAAAATCCTAAGCTGGATGCAATGATCACTAATGAAGGGCTGTTGCACTGGCTCCCAAACCTGCCACTGGATCTTCTATTATAATGGTGATATCCCTGAGGCCTCCTGAGCAGACAGAGGAGGAGGAGGGCAGCATTAAGGGAGAGAAAAGAAACAGACTGGTTACTATACAGCAGGGACCTCCGCTTCTCCCACGAAGGCAGCACTGGTGGGGCCGACTCCCACAAACTGGTTATCCCCTGATACCCCACTCCCCCCACAACATGCATTCACCCACCCAAGAGCACAGGAGGACTCAGCTGATTACCAGTATGATGACTCCAAGCCCCACCCAGCCCAGTGCCCTGTCGTGGCTCCATGCCCTAGCCAGGCAAGACTAGAGAGGAAGCAGGACGGCTAATCCACAGCATCACTGTCATTTTCTAAGTTTCCGGTAAAATACGTCAATAGCAACAATAGCCCAGCCCAGGGCACTCTGGAAAGCAAGCTGTCAGCCCATCACTCCACTGCAGAGCAGAAAAAGCTAAGGGTACACCAAATTTTCCAACTTCTCACCCATTGTTTCCCCCATTGACCTGATCCATGGAGACAAAGCAGTGGTCAGCATCAGCCTCCCAGTACCAAGGACTCCCACACCCCAAAGCCATCCCACAAAAGCTGCCCCTTACCATGCAACTTCCCCGAAGCCACGTTGGTGTCCGAGTGTGAGCGCACGTGGCTCTTCTTGAGGATGCTCTGCGGAGCTGCCGACTGTCCCTCTGAGAAGCTGGACCGGCGCAACAAGCTCAGCCCTCTGCTTTCGCCTCCACTCGCTCCCTGCTCCCCTAGGGAGGAGACAGAGTCCAGCTTCTGGGAGCTGCTGGAGGAGAAGAGTTTGGAGCTACTGCTCTTGGTGCTGTTGGTACTGGCACTGCTGCATGTGCGGCCCCGGCGCCCTAAGTTCCCAATGGCCAGGTACTCTGGGCCATCGTTAACATCGCTCTGGGGATCATCCTGACTCCCTGTCCAAGTGTCCTCGCTCTGGCTGGTGGTGCTGGAGCTCTTCTCACTGGCTGGAGAGAAGGGGTCTTTGGGCGAAGGGATGTGAAAGTGGTTGACAGGCCCAGGCTGTTCCAGAGGGGATCTGCCCTCACTGAAGGAGGAGGATCGGCTGGATGGGCAGTGGTCCTGGGGCTGGCTGGCACTGGAACTGACAGAGGAGCTCGCTGGTCTCCTGTCTGGACAGAGGCAGAAGCAGGTTGTCACATACCTCAGTAGAAGCAGACGAGACTATAGCAATAAGCTTGTGGCATCACACTGGCATGTCCTCCCACCACAGGCAAAAGCCAGAGATCTCCCTCCCACTACTGGCAGAGATCTTTTCACACCCATTAACAACAAATCCAAGAGCAGAAAAAAAGGCAGTCTTTTCTGGGTCTATTCTGAGCTTCCCAGCCCACCCTCATTACCTGAGAGGCCAGAGGAGGCCAGATGATGGAGGCTAGAGAAGGACCCAAAGCAGCGCTGCTGCATACAGCCTGCAGCAGGGCCATATGAGGATGCAGGGAGGGCAGTCAGGCTCTGGCTCTTGGTCACTAGAGGTGCACCATCGTTCTTCCTGGCAAGCTGAAGAGAGGTGGCATCATTAATACATCAGCATTCATGGGACTACACGTCAAAGGAGCAGCAACAGAAAGAAATCGCCCTGCAAGTGCCTGGCCACCAGGCAGCAAAAGATGCAGCAGCCCTGTAGGCAGGAGAACAGGGAGGCAAAAGTGCACCTGCAGGAGGGACACAGCTCTGACCACAGCCACACAGCAGGCTCATGGAGAAATTACCAGGCTCTCAGGGAAGCGATCCTGGCAGCCCAGTGCCCCAGGCAGATGGCTCTCATATCCTTCAGTGTTGTGGTCATACATCTCTCTCGTCCCAGCAGGAAGATCTGAGGTGCACAGGGATGGCAGTGAGGTGCCGGCCAGCTGAAAGAACACAGCCTCCATTTAACAAAGCCTCATTAATTGCTCTTCTCTGGGGAGCTCCTGGGGAGGAAGCACCTGGCATGGGGCTGCATGGGGGTTCACTGGGATCATCATCAGAAGTAGGCACCCAGATGTCCTGGGGTACTACTTGTGCCCTCTGAGCATGGCTGTCTATCATGACCAGGCAGCTCTGCTTGCTGACCCTGAAGCCTGGGACTGTTACAGGGGCCTTTAGAGGTGCCTCATATATGGAACTGGCCCTCAGGTCCTCATATTCCAATCCTTAATGCCTGCCAGAATGAAGCTGTCCCACTACAGGCTCCAGAGTCACCTCCTCTGACCTGAGCCCTGACAGGCTCACATAGGCAGTGTAGGGAGCAGTTCACCACTCTCCTCCCCTCTTGGAACTCCTTTTGCTACTTCATGTTCAGTGCCTTGTCCAAGAGCTCCATGTACCCTGAATGAGACCTCACACAAGCAGCCACAGCCACTCAATGTCTGGGAAGAGTCAGACGTAAAGCTGGGGTCTTAACTCACCATGGAGGTGTCAATCTGAGCCAGAAGCCTGGGGTTGTTCTGCTCGACAGCCTCCAGGCACTGCAGCATGGCTGTGACGTGGGCGTCACTGAGCAGGAAGGCAGTGTCTGGGGAGAGAAAACCACTGCTCAGGGCGGGTCCCTCCCAGCTTCATGGTCTGACAGCACTGGTTGCTCACATGCAAGCCACCTTTATTGCTGTCTTCCCTCATTCCCATGTGGCTTGGAAATGCCACCAGCCTGGCATTTCCTATGAGAAGGAAAATGCTCATTTCTCTTTACCTGAGTAGAATTTCCTGATGTATTGCCGGTTCCCCAGGAGCGGTCTCAACTGCACTGACAGGCAGTGGCACTGCAGGCTGTGCTGCAGCCACAGCTGTGCAATGGCCTGGTCCCCTGGGCCCTCTGAGTCAGGCTGTCTGCTCTCCTGCAGGCTGATGAACTGGAAAGGGACGCCAGGCACAAGTTAAGGCATACAGAGGCAAGCAGCAGAGCAGGGATTGTTCCATCACACAGCTTTGATTACCCTCCGGCAGCCTTCCTGCACTGGTCACCAACAGCAGAAGGAGGACACGTCCCAGCAGCTGCCCAGCCACCAGGGAGGCAAAAGCACCAGGCAGGAATAACACTTCAAAGGTCAACCAGTGACCAAAGTCCTCTGACAGCCACCAACGCTATGAATTTCTCCTCCATGCTCTCTCACCCATGTGCCTCACCCCTGACCTGGAGGGACCCCATGCTCCCAAATCTAACCCAACCCTGTCGGTGATGGTCATGTTCTTGCTGACACATTTACTGGGGAAGGTTACAGCAACACCTGAGCTGCTGCAGTTTGAAGAGCTGGAGTCATCCCTCATCTCCCTACAGCAGCAGGCTGGATGTAGGAATCACCAGCAGTCAGGTCCTTGCAGGAACAATGCACGTCAGCACACAGCAACCGAGGACCAAGAGTGATCCTGTGCGCCGGCAGTCAGCACAGGCCAGGAATGGAAGAACCAAGCGCATGGTCAAGGCACAACCCAGAAATGGGACAGCCCAGACTTTTAGAGATTTGCACAGCCACATGAATCACCCCACGCACACACAAGGGCTGCTTGTGCTGGTTCCCTTGGTGATGCCACTGCAGCCAGCTGAGCTGAGCTGAAAACTGTAAGAAATAAGCAGCCAATTGTCTCAGTCCAGGCCATGCTGAGCTCCCAGGATGTGACTTGTACACACAAGACTGCTTCAGCCTCCACAAGCTATGGAGCTGCTTTATGTATTGCAGGCTAAGAGCCAAGGTGATGCTATTCCACCGGCAAGGCTTGCAGCCCAGCTGCCTTCTCCTCACCCCACTGGGCACTCAAAGCCACCCCGCTAGAACCCACCTTCTCCAAGTGATGTGCAGAGCCAGGACTCAGCCAACAAATGTCCTTCACAAACTGCCAGTAATCCTTCTGCCTGCAGCACACCTGCACAGGACACACACAGTCAGGTGCTACCACTCAAGTCCCAGTTCAGTGACAACATCCCTCATTAGCTCCTCACTACTACAAGAAGACAACCCCTAAATCTGGCATGACGGGCCAGAAAACAGAGGAAGAGCTGCACTGCTTTACAGAAGAGAAACAAAGCAAGTGTATAACACAGATTCGTTGATCAAAGGCCAAGTCAAAAAACACTGGAATGATGTAGATGAATGGTTTCCTGCCTCTCCCATGGTGACCTCTCAGTTGTGGTCAGCCTACAAGTGACCAGACAACACATGCCCTGAGCTTATCTTCCTCAAACAGGTAGGATCCCAGTCCCTCACACTGTGAAGACAGCAGAGGTCTTGGGACAGGACATAAAGCCTAAAGGTCTCACATCCTTGCTGCAGTGCAATAAGGAACCTAATGACAAACTGCTGGTCTGCCAAGTTCAAGGCTGACCAAGTTCCCATATCACCATTTCCTCTCCTGCTGGAGCCATGACCTGAAGGAGACTCCTGGCATTTCAGCACTGAGGAGTCAGACCTCAGTGAGGGGCCACAAAGGGCAACACAAAAACACATTCCACCAAAACCAGCAATCATTGCTGTATACTGATGCAAGCCAGCACCAAGGGCATCAGCACAGCTGCATGTCCCCAGTAAGAAATTTGGCATTGCATTTCTATCAGTTTCTTGCCTCAGTATTATTCAATGATTTATTTTGTTCTCAGTTACTCTTCCTGTTAAAAAGGAACTGCAGAAGAGTTGTTGTTTCCCTCATCAGCCTACTGGGTGTAAGCACAAGCCCAAAATGCCTCTCTTGACCAAAAGGCTGATTATTTTTTTTCTTCCATCTGTGTTTCCTCTTTCACAAGCATCAGAGGAATGGGTTCTGTCCTGTGGTTTATTTGTTTGGGGTGGGGGTGGTTTGGTTTTTTAAACTAGAGAACTAACACAGCAGTTTTAAGTCCTCTAGATTGAATTGAGGTTTTCTAGACAAATAAATAAAATTAATTCAAAAGTTTAAAAACCTCTTACTCTAGTTCTCTTAACATGTACATACAGGTTTTTTAACTTCTTGTTCACTTATTCTCAGTTGTAGGAAAAAAAGATGGTACGAAAATAATAAGTAAAAGAAAGTGTTTCACTGGAACGACCATGAGAAAATTGCTCTTAGGAAGCTGTATTTTCAGAGGCCTCTCTTTGCAGCTTTTACAGCTTGATTGGTGTCACATGTACTCAAGTAGGAAAGATTTCTAAGCAAAAGAGCTTCCTTTGCCTATAGTGAAAGCATGGAGGAAAGCAGTACATGGTCCTGCTTTGCAGGTCTAGCACGAACTGTTATCAATAGACAAATGTAAATAATTTAATTCTCACTTCCTAAAGCCTATTGATAGCATGACTATCAGAAGGGAGAACAGCACTCCTCATAAATAAAAGGTAGGTTCTTCCTCTGTGGATCTTCCAAAGAAGATCTCTGGTTCATACCACTGAGGACTAACAGAAACAGAGCAACACCATAATGAATGCTGACTGGAAAGTCAACAGATCCAAAGAGCAAAGCACCATGACGGGATAAACTGCAAGCCTGGGTCTTCCTGGAGGCTTATAAGCTTGCTCCTGGACCCAGCTGGCCCATGCAAGCTGCATGAGGCTTCTCTGCATCTCTCTCTGAGTGGCAGAGCCACCAATGGGAAGCCTGGCTCCAGGGCACACCCTGCAGACTTCCTTCATCTTTCCACTGTAAATTAATTGTGCTGGTAATTGCAAGCTGAAGGGGAGATCTTCAGGGCTCCAAACACAAGTGGGAAAGCAAAATTCTTCTAGCAGCCACGGAAGGGAAATGGCTGGGTGAGCAATTGCAAAGCACAATGAAAGAGAGATCCCATTCACACACAGCGTGGATTTGGATGCCAGCTCCCACTACTAACACAGCTAACCAGAAACTGCAAAGATCTGAGGTTTCTCTTGCCAGAGCTCACTGGGGACTTGTCCAAAAGTGAACAATACAGGACTGACTCATTGCAAATGCAACTCAATCACTTGGCTGCAGCAGAAGAAAGAAGAGGGGCTGGCCACCTTGAAGGTGGATTAGACAGAAAGAACACACACTGAAGTACCTCTGACAACCACAGCACTTGTCAGGCAAGCTCAGTCCCTACCTCAATTATTTCCCACACTGCTACAAGCATTGTACCCACTCTATGCTATGAGCACTGAAGCAAGCTGCAGCAGGACCATGCTACCTGCTTGTGACAGGCACCAAAGCTGCTACAGACAGACAACAGTGCTGGCAGGACAGGGCCCTACCTTATCGTGGATGAGCCCATGGTAGAGGATGCTGTGCATGTCTCTGCAGAGCCGTTCCAAGCCACCATACTTGGACCAGACATTCGGGTTGCTGGTGGACACCAAACATTCCACTGTGGTTTTCAGGTTACCCAGCAGCTTCCAATGCTCCTTTCTGCAGAGGAACACAGCAAGCTGTATCAGATACGTAGCAAGAGGAGCTGCACAACACGACTGTAGTGGTGCACTCTCCAGGGAAACTCTGGTCAGGCTGAAACTTTTGGTAGACCTGAAGCTAACAAAGGTGAGCTAAGGATATTACACCTCCCTGTGGTCTACCATGCATGGTTTGTGGACAAGAGGCCGTATAGTAATGATTCTTCTGATGACTGGTAGCCAACACCAATGTGGTCTCAGGAGACAGCCAGAACAAAGACTGATGGCTCCCACAATACACCACTTGTTTAGCACGGGCCAGCAAAGCTGGACGAAATCTTTCCAGCTAGCCCCTTGCTTGCTTCACTCACATGCTCTATCAGAGACTGTTCAGAGCAGCAGCCCATCAGGAGCAGAGCAGTTAAGGCAATGCGTCCACCACACGTGCAAGGCATGATGTCTACTACATCCAGCAGACGCTGGCCACACTGCCTGCATTTACAGACACATTCCCCAAGCAATGTCCACCACATTGAGCACTTCAGCATTGTCAAGCTGCAGAGGTGCTCCACTCCAAGGCTGGTAACTCTTCATCTGCAGCTCTTCTCTGCACAGCTGCTCTCTGCTGCCCGAGCTGCTGCAGGCGCAAGTTGTTTTTCTTGCAAAAGCAGACCTTAGCAAAATGCAAACTGCAGGTGTACTATAGAGTTTACACAGCATTTCTCACCATTATCATCCCCCTCAGCTACCCTCCATACAGCAGGAAATCGCCATTACCTGCCATCAAGTGGGATTGACAGTGCAGAGGTAATGTCATTTGCCCAGGCAAAGGCAACTTTTGGGAAGGAAGCTTTGGATGACTGAGGTCCCCACCTAAGCTGCCTGACAGTGCTGTCAGCAGAACAGCAGCTGTCAGAAACAAGTATTTAGATTGGAGCCACTCTTTCAGATGCAGCAGGAATGTTGCAAGGTTTATTTGGGGGTGTAAATGTGGGGAAAAAAAACAACACTTTTGCAGGGTTTGTAACAAAAGCAACTGAGGTGACAGCATAGAAGTCCACCCTTTGAACTAGAAAGAACAAGCCACGGTGTTTCAGCTGATAATCCTTCCCACAGCCAAAAACAAACTGGCAATGTTTTTAAAAAAATGGGGGGAAAAAATAAATACCTAATATTTTCTTAAACTGTTCCATCTTCATCCCTTGTGGATGAAAATATGGGCTGCACACTTCTGCAGCACAGAGAAGGACACTAAAAATTAACATAATCCTGGCATTTAGAACCAAGCTTTTCTTGCCAATACTCTCTTTTTGAGACTTGTTTGTTATGGCCAAAATAAAGTGACCAAGCAGATCATCAAATATTAGCTCTGCTTCAAGCTCCCCATCCACTCCCTTTGTGAGTCTCCCTTGGGAAACCTCACCACTTCCAGTGCCCACCTAAGCTTAAACCACAAAGAAGCCGACCCATCCCACCAGCAAAGCCTGTCACCCTGACAGCACAGGAGCTCTAAACCAGAGCTTCAAACGGAAGTACATACATGTTTATTATGTACTTAGACTTGCAGGTAGTCAGGGCTTTATCTCAGGAGAGACTGAAGGAAGCACAGACAGAAATTGAAGGCAGCTTCCTGGAGATCTGACTTGAGGAGACACAGAAACTGATCCAGTTCTTCTGAATTTATGGGGGGTTTCCCATCCCTGGGACCTTACATCAGGGACTGATGACACCACTCTGGGCATCCATGGACATCGACTGTGGCAACAGTCACCCAGAGCCATGTTATCTGGGGATCAGCATTACCAGTCCCTGGCCAAAAAAGCATCTGCAACCACTGAGCTCCTCAAAACTTCACCAGCTCCTCCCCGAGATATTTCTAACACTTAAGAGTTAGGAAATGCAAGTGAAAGTTCAGCCACACCGTTGATCTTCCAAGTCACTGAGTCAGGGGAACTCCCTCCCATGCTGCTTTATGTTGTAAAAGCAGGTGATGCACACAAGGGTACAGGGTAGGACACACAGAGCTGCACCCCTCCAAATTAATGGTTGCATTGAAGGAGCTGTGCATGTCCCCAGAGGCAGAAAACCATGATCCAACAGATTGGCATTACAGCTCCCTCCTACCACAGGGAAATGAAGGTTAAGCAATTCTCAAACAAAATAACCTCAAAAGGTTAAAATCTTGAGCTCAGAAGCACATAAGGAATAATAATATAAGCACAATAAACAATAAAAGCACCTTTGCAGATGTGATGCAGAAGCTAACAAGAGTAAATCAAATCCCTGTAAGACAATAACGACCCTAGGGGACTTGTTAGCCCAAAGCAGCTCACAGCCTGATGCACAAGACCCTACTGACACACAAACTCCATCTGTTTCTGGGCTGGAAAGTGGTACCCACTGAAAAGCATACAGTGACACAGGGTCAACACAGGGTCGAAATTAAGACCCATGCAGCTGACTGATGGTGGCAGGGAAATCAAGAGAGCACAGCTAACCACATTTCAACTTTGACCAGGCTCATGGGTTAACTCTGAACTATCAGCAAGATTTGCTCCCTTCTCAGTGATAGAGCCAAAGCTTGGGCCACCAGGAGGGATGAGGAACAGTAAGTTCCAGATGCTCTCAAGTTCCCTGTTTCAGCAGGTGTTCAGAGCAGTGTTGAGAAATGTACTCGTTTTTTTTCCTGAACAAAGAGAAATCTCCTTTGCTAATGCTACAGAAAGCCTGACATGGGAAAGGCCAATTCTTATCACATCACGAAAACACCTCAAGTTACAGGAAGGGCAAAGTGAGCAATATGCCTCAGAGAGGTCACAGCACATGAGCAGAGCCTCCCCTATGAGAAGCACATGTGCTCTGCTCTTCTGCTCTAGTAGATCTGGTTCCCCCAGCCAGGAGGGCCAAGGATGTTTGCAGAGGCCATCACTGGTGGAGCAGGTCAGAGAACTCAGCCGCATTTCTCTTCTTCCTTAAAGACAACCTCTGATCCAGTCCCTAATTTTAACCACCAGTTCCATAAACTCAGTGCCCCTGCTTTAGCACCCCAAACTCTATCTTCAGGTACAGCAACACCAACCTGCTGTCAGGAACTGTCCCAAACATAACTGAACCTCTTGCACTGGAATGACAAAAGACAGAATTGGAGCAAGAAATGGCTTAATGCTGCTGCTGCTGACAATGAAAGAAGATCACTTGCTCCTCCAAGGCTTTCTGAGCCCCTTCATGCCAGCAAGGGCAAGAACTTGTCTTGGTCCAAGTCAGCAAAGGTGACTCACAGCAGAGGCAGGGAGCCATGCTGCTGACTCAGGTGAACTTCTTCATTTAAAATAAAACCAAACCCTAGTTACTTTCCAAAACAGAATCACACACTTGGGTAGTATTGGAGAAAAGGGGGAAAAAAAGGCAGCTCATCTTTCTTGCAAACATCTGGTGTGTGCCTCCCTGTGCTTTACAGCAGACATCCATCTAGTAATGGCTTCTTGAAGGTTGTTCTCTATATGCACATCTCGATCCTTCTTAGCACATTAAAGAGGTCGAGCTGAGGATGCTGAGGTCATGAAAGGACTTCCATCACACCTCCAAGGACATTCCCATGCTGGCTGTCAGTTCCTCCTGCAGATTCCGAAGGCACTGCGTAACCTGCTGCTGCGCACAGCCTGCTCCCGCCTCGCTGTTCCTGAGTCTCCCAGACAACCAGCAGCCCCTTCCCTGGGCTCCTCTGCCTGCTCCTCCAGCAGGCTCAGCACTGCTGGGAAAAGGGATTAAAAGAAAGGCAGGCTTCATATAATGCATCTGCAGTCATGGGGAGTGGCTGATGAGGCAAAGGCAGTCAGAAGAGCTCTGCCAACCTGAAAGGTCAGCCCTGCAGTGCCTGGGCAGGGAGAACTGAGCAGGTTAGCTGGGAAACTGAAACACAGAGTGGCTTGTACCAGTATAAACCAACAGGCACAATCACAAAGGGTTTCCCCAGTAAATGCAGCCCAGAGCTGCTGCTTGCTAGAGCACTCTTGCTCTGTACTGGCAAAGGATGAGGGAAGAAAACACGGACTAAAGGTGTTTTTCAGCCTTCTCTTAGCATGGCAGATAGTTTTACCTGCTATCTGCAAAGCCTCCCACAAGCAGATGACCATAACCTACAGACCCAGGATATTGTCCACTGGGCTTCAATCTGCACAGGACCTGTCTGCAACAAGCACAGACAGAGGCAGTGACAGGCAGAGCAGATTCCCAAAGCAGTCCACCTCCCTGCTAACCTTCCTCCATCTCTCTCAGCACAGGTTGACCTTAGGGACCTTCCTCTTGCCCTGCTGTCCTTGGAAGCCTTGCTGGTGTCAGAGCCGAGACCTTTTTGTTAACCTGTCCTGGCTAGCCAACGGCCCCTCTGCTCACCTTGGGAGTGCTATGTCCTCCACATCAACTTCCTCCTGTGCCAAGGAGCCAAGAGCCTCACCCTCTGCCCACCAGAACAAGGACACTGATCTTCCTGCCAGGGCTCAATCGACACTGGCATTACAGCCCCTGCCCCTTGATGCATTTCAGACTTGCTGCTTAGGAAAAGAGACAGCAAACCCCAGCACAAGATCCTCAGTTTTGTCTCCTGTGCCAGCAGACTTCAGCAAAATAAGTTTGCTTCTAGATTTCCCATGATCTATAGGAAAATGGATCCAGTGACCTCTACCTACCGCTATCAGTCATGGCCACAATCTATAGCAAAATGGCACCTCACCAGGAATTAAAATGCTAAATCATTTGCACAAAGGACAACAAGGCTGTGCAAAGCCCCTGCCAAGATCCTCCCCAGTGCATCAGTGACAGCCAGGAGAACAAGCAAGCCCCTTCCTGTGCCAGCACCAGGGGGGATGATGCCTTTCTCCTTCCTGGGGGAGGCACTGTGTCAGCCCTATTAGTCACAGGATGCTAATGCAGGACTTGCACTTGCAAAGGCAGGAAAATGCACAAAGATGACTTCAGAAATGAAAATATGTGAATGTGGCCAATTCCTTCTGCCTTTCTGAACCTGCTGGGTCCGAAGCATTAGCTAAAGAGAGAGAATAGGTCCCACTACGTAGATCAAAAGACACCCCAAACCTGTGCTATAGCTTTAAAAGCACTGGTAGCATTTGCTCAGCTGATATTGCCTAGCAGGAATAAGAGCAGCTAGCTGAGCTGCTCAGATAAGGAATGCTTCTCTCCCATATCAAGTTCCAGCTGCTCCCTCCTCCACAGCCAACACTCTAGTTTCCAGCCAACATCCACCCTGCACTCGTGTGTGCCAGGGTAAAACTGAAGCACAAACCAGAGGCTGAGGACATGCAAAAACCTGAAGTTAACAGGACTTGTCATCAAAACACCTCCAGGGAACAACCTCTGCTGCTTTCATAAGTGTTAACATGAAAAAAACAGGCCTAAAGCACAAATGAAGACCACGAAGAGGCCACCAAAGCACCGCCATTCTCACTGTCAGCCACATGCAGGCACAGGGCTTTGCCTTCAGAAATCAAGAGAAGCTGAAGATTTCTCTTCAGCATCTAGAAGCGACAATGCTGCCAACCTCCAGAAGGATGGTGAGAAGACATCATCCAAAAGCAGCAAAGCCACCGAAATGGCAGCACAGTGTCTGGGCAGGATGCCTTCAGCCTTCAACACAAGGTATGCAAAGTGTAGGTTGGCAGCTGCTGTCTTCGCCACAGCAGATGGAGAGCTGCTGTCCACCGTAGAGAAGACAACACCAGGTACTGCAGACACGCAACTGTGGCTGTCACCCGTACTCCAGTGGCCAAGACACTTGCCCAAGGGTAGAGCAAGGGTAGGGAGCACTGAGTGATGCACTGGCCCCAGGTGGGCGCTGGCCACACGCTGCTCTCATTGCCATGCTCACCACAACCTTCCTCCGCAAGAGGGACCAAACTGGTTGCAGCTGTTAGTGAGCTCTGCAAGCGTTGATCCCCACTGGCACAGGGGGGTTTGCTTCCTCCCAGGCACCCTGCAGCCGTGCTCGGGTACTGAGTGGGCACACCCGCTCCCACACGCACCCACGCAGCACATGGGCATCCTGGCATCCCCAGCGCACCCTAGCACTGCTGCCACCCGTGTCCTTGCATTCGCATTCCGTGCTCCCTGCCGTGTCCCAGATAACTCACCCCCAGCCACCTCGCTACCCCACGCGTGGATTCCCCTGTGTAGACACAGTGCCCTGTCCCACGCGTGTCTCGCCCCCGGTGCCAGCGCACAGATCCTCCCCCGCAGCGCTGCGCGCCGTGCCCAGGCGGGCCCCATCCCCAGCACACCCACACCCATACCCATACCCACACCAACCCCGCACCGTGCCAGGCCCCTGAGCGGCCCCACCTGCTGTCCGCGCGCCCGTCGCGAGCCCCGACGTCCATCCCGGGGCGCGCGCGGCCCCGCCACCACCACTGCCGTCGCCCGCTGCCACCGCCCCACCGTCACGTGGGGACGAAGACCCGCCCCGCCGCCGACAACTACAACTCCCGGCGTGCACCACGGCTGCCAGCAGACTCCACGTGGCCGCGAGCGAGCCACAGCTCCCGGCATGCATCGCTTGGGGAATGGGCGGTATGGGGGCGCTAGCGCCGTTACTGCTCTCGAAGAGCCAATGCTTCGCTGCGTGACTAGGTAAGGATTCCTGTAAGACAGCGACTGGGTGAGACAGGAGGGCTCTGCTGCTGCATACTCCAGCCCGCCGCCACCATGTCCTTGTTTGAGCTGGAACAGGACAAATTCTCTGTTCACTGATTTTGCTTCTTAGTTCGGTCTCTTATAAGTGACTATCCGAAGTTAGCAGCATATATTTGCAGACAGCGTCTGCTTCTAAAAGTGACAAACAGTTGATGTTTGTAGTTACTACCAAGGACTGGTTTGCAGAAAAGCTCCTATAAACGCAAGGTTATGCTAAATTTTCTGTACAGTGTTGGAGTGCCGTAAGTGAAAGGTCCTAAGTAAAAGTCACACCTGTGGAGAGGAGCAGACAGGGCAGCTGGTCCAAACATGGCTAACAAGATACTCCATTCTATTCCATTCTATGTACATCTTACTCAGTATAAAGCTGAGGGATCACAAGGTCAAGCCTTCTTCAATGGCCAGTGTTCAAGGAGGACTCTGTTCTGTCTTCAATCCCAAACCCTGAGTTCCTGAATCCAGTTCATTTTCCACACAGTCAAGGACTTCCTCAGTGCCTGCCCACAGTGCTAGTGGGGCCATCATCATCATGATGGGATTTCACTATTTGTTTCATATGATTTTTTTTTTAATCTTAAATTATTTTCTTACTAGTTTGTTGTTACTGATTCATTAAAGCTGTTTTAGGCTTTTTTTCCAACCCACAAGCGTATCTCTCCCTTATTTATTTTCTCTTATCCTTCTGGGAAGGGAGAAATGTTAATTGAGAGCATCTGTCATGCATTTAGTGGCTATCCCAGCATCAACCTATGACACACCCCCATAGGTACATACACACAGGAGCCTGCTTCTGGCTGTTGTAAGAATACACTGTTCTCAGTGTGTAACGGTTGAGTTGCCAAATGGATTGCTGTCAGCCCTCCGAGTAAAGTGTTTGCACTGAGGCTTAGGTGCATCACAGTGTAAAACCACAGTAACTGCTGAGATAACCACTTACCAAAATTGGAGGTGATGAGCAAATTGTGATGGAAAGAAAACAAGCATGTCTCTGAGAAAAACCTCCTTGTCTCAGAGACAAGCATGTCTCTGAGAAAAACCTCATGTTCAGTCCATGCACTGAACATATCAGCAGAGACAGAGAAATGGAAAGAGGTTTCTGTTCTGTTGTCCACAGTAAGATGTAAAAAATACTACAGAATTGTATGTACATTCCACTAAAAAGCAGTTAAATGAAACTTGGAAAAAGTGATGCTGCTGCCATCAGACTGAGAACAATCAATGACACATTATTACAGGAGACAAACCCCAGATACCTCTCCAGAGATGTTCGTTGCCTCAGAAACCAAAAATAGTTGTTTGTGCAGTGGAAACTTCCTATGACTGTTGATGATATGCTGCTCAGTGGTGCTGCACACGTAAAGACACACTCCTTGACCTGACACTTTCCATGCACCAGTACAGTACTAAAGCGGCATTTGGGGGAACAGGGTTCTATTCTGCTATTCTTAAAGTAATAACCACAACAGTTATGCAGTACTTTATACAGTTAAAATACTAGTTCTTTATAACTGTCGCTGCCACCTGGAAGCTTTGTCACTTGGATAGATGGTGAAACAATCCTAATAGCTAGACAAGAAACCAAGAGCTGATGTTTGCATGGTTGTTTTCATGATCCCTGCAGCATTTCAGCCATTTTGAACACAGAAGGAAAATACTCTTTGCCTGGTTGTGCTGAGCAGCAGACATCTGGTATCCTGTTTAGTTAATAAACACAACCCATGGATGTGGTACAATCTGGGTTTTGTCTGTTTTCCACCTGCTGCAAGGGCAGGCAGCGTCTGCCACCTTTGCAGTTACCATATTTGTTTTGGAGAAACAGAATATTTGTTTATCAGTGTGACATAGTCACCAGATGGAGCTGTACCTTATGACATCACAGGAATTGGGTGTAATGTTTTTTAAAAAGATACATCTTTTACACCTCCATTATCAGTATTTATTGGTAATCTGGTGCTATCATCTTCACTTTAGAAACATTTGGGAACATCAAGTCCTACTTGTCATCTGGAGGAAAAAGCATACACTATCAAATCGGTGTCTCCAGGACTCCATGCGTGAACTTAAGCTGCACATGGAGATGGAGAACACAGAGAAAAAAACAGTGGAATTCAGCCTCCAACACTGCAGTCTTGAGCTCCTCCTGCTTGAAGGGCAGGTCTCTCCCTGACTGAATATGTCCTATGGCAGTAACTGAGCCATTCCCTTCTAGACAGTGGAAAGCAGCAAGAGGAACACCCAGAACATGTTATTTGCCTTATTTTAAGAGGGAAGAGATGCATGAAAAGTGTAAATGAAGAGAACAAGGCCTTGTCAAGAATGTGTAGTACAGGACAGAGCAGAGGCCAGGAAGCCTCAACTCTCTCCTCCCATTCTTGCTGCTTTGTCCTAAAAAGATATGCAGTTCTGCGGTGATGGGGCAAAGGCCTGGACAGTACTGAGGTTGCAGGTGCACAGAAGGACAGAACCGTGCCAGGAACTGCAGATGTGAGGAGCTGTCTGGGTACCAGGTACTTAGGATATCACAAGTGCCCGAGTATCTGTTTTAGCAAACAAGTACATGGTGTATGTGGGCAGTTAATGAAATGCAGGAGCGTTCCTACTGCAAGAAGAAGGTCATGTGCAAGGTCGTGTGCAAGGTCGTGAGCTGAACAGTATTTATTTATTTATTCCTGCCCAAACGCATTTGCAACATAGTCCCTCGAGTCTTGGTTCAGAGTTCCCTGTCAGTCAAACTCTCAAACAAGCTGTCCTTCGGTCATGTAAAGCCTATTGAAAGCCACGGGTGAGGTAAGTCAGCTTTCAAATGGCAGCCTCAGCACAGCTCCTGGAGAACACTCAAGGAGATGTGGACTGTAATGCTATGTGAGCGGGAGAAATCAATATGGATTTTCCTCTCAGCATTTACTGTCTGGCTTCTGAAGGGAGCCCAGCCTCTGTGATCACATTGTCTGCCCATCTGCTCCTTCCTTTACACTCTCTGAAAGTCACTGACCAATTTGAACCAACTATGAGCAAGACACAGAGATTCTAAAGAATAATTACCACTCTTAAAATTTAATAAACAGAGTGCCAAAGGAAGGAGGTGCTGATGTGGAAAAAAACCCCAGGGAGATCCCAGCTCTTTTGTAATTTGCTTAGCAGCAGCCAACTAACCATTTGATATGTGAGTACTACTGACCCACCAAGAATACTCTACAAGGAGTGCAAATATACTGGAGCAAAAACGACTTTACCAGATTCCCCGTTCAAAAAACAAATTGTTTCCCTTCTGAATTTCTGAAACGTGATTCTGAGCAAAAGCTGGCAAAGATAACAACTCTGGAAAGTACCCATAGAAAACAGAATGTCAGTAGTCACACTGTTCTGTCTTAAGTAGTAATTTTAAGCCTAACACGGTATTTTGAAATAGGAAACTGGTTTGAACCCTGCTGTGTGACATTTGGAGACATAATTCTGCTAGAAACCAGCATGTGTTGGTTTGGCTGTTTCTTTTAATTGCTCTGGAGTCACAAGGAAACGCAGCTCAAGCTGAACACCCTTCCCCTACTCCGCAACATCTCAGCACTTCAACAGCTGCCCAGCCAGCCCATGACCTCGCTCCCTGCGGCACAACAACCCCCCGAGCCCCCAGCCACCCCCAGCAACCTGCCTTTGCAGCGCCCCCTGCTGCTCCCCGGCTCCAGTCCCCATTGCCCCAGGCCAATGTGGCAGAGAAATGCTGAAAGAATTGGGGTTGTTCCGCTTGGAGAAAGTTCCAGGGAGACCTCAATGTGGCCTTTCAGTAAAGGGGTCTATAAGAAAGATGGGGACAGACGTTTTAGCAGGGTCTGTTGCAACAGGAGAAGGGCAAATAGAAATATTTAGACTACACAGACACAAGAAACTTTTTGCAATGGAATTGTGAAACATTGGCACAGAGGGGTGGTAGATGCCCCATCCCTGGAAACTCAGGCTCAGGCTGTACGGGGCAACCTGAGACCTGGTTGAAGCTGTTCTCTCTCACTGCAGAGGGGTTGGCTTACATGACCTTTAAAGGTCCCTACTACCCAAAACATTCTAGGATTCTGACTCAAGGGTGGGCCCCGCGGCACCTTGCCGTTGCTGCTGTGCAGGCAGCGGGGGGGACCGTCCCAAAGGCGACACGGGGCAATAGGGCAAAGCGGATAGTGCCGAGAGTCCCCCCGACCCACCCCCCGCTGTACCTGTTCCTCCCAACCAGCAGAGGGCGGCGCGGCGGCTCCCGAGCCTATCCCCGCCCCTATAGGAGAGGGGCGGCAGCGCTTCAGTGCAGGCGCTCGGGGAGTGGCTGCTGCGCATGCGCCCGGTGCGAGTGCAGGGGCGGTTAAACGTTGCGACGCTTGCGCAGCCGCATCTTGCGCATGCGTGCAGCCCGCGGGCCGGGTCGCTGAGGGGAGGCAGCGGTGGTCCTGCGGGGAGCCATGAGCGGCTTCGGGGCTGCGGCCCCGCCTTCGGGCTCCTCGGTCGCGGCGGGGGTCCGCAACGGCAGCAGCGACAGCCTGGAGAAGATCGACATGTCCCTCGGTGAGGGGAGCGCCTCGAGCCCGCCTCTGTGGGTGGAAGGGTGGAGGGGAGTGGGCTGAACCAAGCGGCATCGGGGGAGGGGCGGAACGAACCAATGGACTTTGCTGGGCACCGGCGCGAGCGGAACCGACGGGGGACGTAGGGGGCCGGCGACCCAGGGTAGGGGAGCAGGAGCGCGGCGGGGCCTGGGGACACCTCCTGATGGCGAGAGGCAAGGCCTGGCTGTGTCCCCGAGAGCAGCTAGACGCCCAGGGACCTGGAGTGGGGCTGTGCTGTCCTCGGCTTGGGAGGAGCCAGGTTTAGTGGGGAGGGTCCCCTTTGTTCCAGCAGGGTGTCCGGAGCGGGCCGAAGACCGGAGCGTTGCCTGGGTTTAGCACCAATCAGACCCGCGGTGCCTGGACCCTTTGCTGAATGGACCTTGGGCAGCGTCCCGTGGCTTGTAATTGCAGGAGTAGGGGTGGCTTGGTTACTGCACAGCTGGCCTTGCCTTTTTCTCTTCCTAGGTTTGGAAGCTGGTAATCGCAAGTCTCCTTTGTAACTAACTTCTCTGCAGTACTTTACCAGCCAGATCAAGTGTGATGTCTCCACCACGTAGTTTCCTGTGACATTTTTTTCTCTTTCCTATCCTCCTATTGGTTGTGTGCGTTAGGAAGTTGCACAGCCTCGTTACAAATCTGCAGAGCTGTGTCTCAAGTGTATCTGACAACTTGACATGTGTTATGTATATCTCAAAGAAGTATCCCTGATCAGTTCTCTTTCTGGTCATATGCATAGAGCCCACTTAACAGCTGAGAGCGTATTTGGTATGTTCTTTGGTATGTTCCCATGTCCCTATGCATCTTCCAGTTTAGTTTAATTTAAAAAAAATTAAAATTGGTTTTGTACACTCCCAAGACTGCTCCGTGACCTTACTAGAGCATGATAGGGGGGTACTCTCAGCAGAGTTGCTTCAAAAAGCTTAATCACTATGTGAAGTAGAATGTTAACTGTAGACTCCCCTTTGTGGACCACCTTGAAATAAGAGGATTTATAATTTTTTTCTTTCTATAAATAATCCAGTGGTGTTCTTTGTTTTGGCAAAGGAGGTAACTTGAGAAAATGCATTTAGAGTTTGGGTGTGAAATAGCATTGCAGTATTCATATAATTCTATACATCTATTTTTGCACACTGAATCTTTGTTTCCAGGGTTACCAAGATTAATAGAGTTAATGATTCTAAGTGACTTCTTGTATTTTCATAGATTCTAATGCTGCTTGGCCAAATTGACCTTTTGGTTAGCCACTATTAGGATTCCTCGACGTTGACTAAAACAGGTTGCTAAGAACCGTTGAGTTGTCATGGTGATGCATTAATTAAGAAGCTGTTGTGAGTGGGTGTGTCCCTCAACTCGTTTTAGTTGCAAGGGTAACTCGCATGAGAACAGCTACTGTCCCCAGGTCAAAGCTTTGTGGTCTGACACCAGCAAAGACAAGATGCAATCTCATATCTGTTGTGGTATGTACATTATGTTGGCACAGTGTTATTTAGGAAATCTTAACATCGAGATGTTAATGTCGAGGATTTGCTCATGTAGTGATAAAGACTACACCTATTTTTGTTACTAAAGTCTTATGTGAAACTCGTCTGAAGCTAAGCTTCCAGTATGGTAATGTTCCCAGATTACTTTGCTGTTCTGTCTGTAGATTTGATCTCTGGTCTCAGGAAAGATAGGAGAATGCTTCAGTGCATCTCAGCTAAGTGCATAAAGTCCCAATTACCCTTCATTTCTCCAAATAAGAGAATAGCTGAAATTTAAGCTCTTCAGCTAAAATCTTAAAACCCTGTGTGCAGCAACAGGTAACTTGCAAAAAATGGGATTTAAGATGGAGCAAATGAACTTCTGTGAAGCAAGGATCTGTGCTCTCTGCACCTGGCGGGTTTGTGCCACAGGCGCATAGGAATGGAAGCAGGCATTATGCATAATTGCATATTTTGCATTCAAATAATGCATCTGGTTGACTACTGCTGTTGGTAGTGATAATTTCTGCTATTTTAGAGCTGTATACCATTTCGAAGTGATTTCTTCTGTCATGTAACAAGGATCATTTAGGAGCCCTTTTTCTAGGAATGATCCCTTTAGTAAAGAAGATTCTATAGAAATCAAACCCTGAGTGACCTGTGTCAGTATTTATTATAGCATTTTTTTTCTAAATATTCAATCATTGTTACAGCAAAGTAAGCTGATATAGCTTTACTTCAGCACCATACAAAACACTGGATGACAATGTTGTGATTTTTTTTTTAATTTTGTGTTTGTTTGTTTGTTTGCTTTTCTCTGTTTTCTTTGTTCTACCCTATCCAAGTCTGTTAAATGCAGTAACTCCATCTGTCCCTGACTCAAAAAAAGGATGTCCACATTTGTGGTAGCTCCCTTTTGAAACAAGGTTTCTATCAGTTGTGCTTTCAAGATGTATATGCCATAAACATAATTTGACATTTTCCCTTCTGGTGTTTTTGTAAACAAGCTAACAGTCAAATAAAAGCATGCCACATCTGTTGCTTTACTCTTACCTCCTGAGCCAGCTGCCACATTGGTAAGGGAAATCAAACTGGTGTGGGATGCTTTGCACCTGATGGACCTGCTGTTCACTTTACATCAGTTTATAACCTTACAGATATTCTTAAACCAATTAATAATTTGTTCAACCTTGTTTGCCTGGGTCATAAATAAGGTGATTGCTTTGGATTGCAGGTACCTGGGGAGAAGAGTCTTCCTTGGTGGTTTTTTTGGTTTTTTTTTCTGTTATCTCAACTTTGAGCCCATAGTATGAATTCTTTCTGTAATTTTTCTGAAGTAATTTAGGATGGAAGAACTAAGGCTTGAAATGATGTTTTGTCTGGAATCTACAAAATCTGGGAGTGAGATGGCATTACCTTTAATGATATTAAAAAACTAATGGAATCATTCAGTTCAAAATTTAGTACTAGGCTAAATGACAACTTTCAAGCCTCTTGGATTTTTTGGTTTTATGCAGCTGCTTCTCTTCTGCTAGGGCATTATATTATAAAGTACTGTAAGACTAACAGTGACTGGGTGTTCTATAGCAGAAACATTTCTAGAATCTTAGCTTGTCTTTGATAGCTTTGCAAGATTAACTGTTCTGTTTCCCAGCACTCCAAGGTGACAGGTTTTTTCTTCAGAGTTGGAATATATCTGCATATGTCAAATTCTGTTTTCTTCTTACAGATGATATAATTAAAATGAACAAGAAAGAAGAGAGAAAACAGTATTCCCCCAAAACAAAAAGAGGACTTCAGCAGAATCGAACTCGGCAGTTCAGGACACCAGGTGCCAAGTGGGGAATCCAGCAGCAGAAAGGTCTGTCTGCCAAACATCATCTGCCTTCTTTTTTCTTTTCCTTTTTTCTTCTTTTTTAAGCTGTAATGAAGTGTCATACACAGTTTGGATTATAATTCAGTTCAGTGTGATCCATTCATGTTTGGGTTTGTTTCTGCAGTGTGAGAAACTAATTGACATGTTTGGCCAATAGGAAGTTTATGTGCTCTGAATCAAGGAAGGGTTTGCTTTCTTTCTGATTTTCTTTAGTTTTGGAAATTGTGAGGCTGTTTTGTCCCTTTTCAGATCTAGATGGAAAGAGTCCTCAATGGCAAAGCCTGTGCATTAGGAAATGCAGAGGCCATGTCAGAGCTCTGAGCAGAAGAGCCAGCATATTTATATTTTCTAGGTTGAATTCTCTTGATAGGCCTCCCCCAAAGTAGCTGTTACTGCAGACTGTAATGTCGGCTCTGAGATGTATGGATAGAGCAGAGCTGATTTTTCTTGTTAAGAGCTTGGGATGCAAAAGAAGTACCATGTCAGCCTTCTTAAGGCAATGTTTTCACAGTGGAATGCAGAATAGGGGAAAAATCAAGTAGACAGGGAGTGAAGTGCACAACAGGAACTTTACTTAGGTTTTTGTTGATGAATGACCGTTACATTCTGAAATGGTTTCCGGGTTTTAGTCTAGTATATAACCAGCACTTCCTAAAAGTATACGCTAGTTTTGCTTACATTTAGTTTTGAAAAATAAATTTTTAGCACTGAATGATCAGAATACAGGAAAATACTGTCTAATCAGAAAGCTTATAACCCCAATACAAGCTAATGAGGTAGTTAAGTTTATATAGGCTATTTCTTGTTTAGCAGAATTCATTTAAAACACATCTGTTGTATTCACTGTGATCTGCATTTTAGCTTTGGCTTGGTTAATGTTTGCTGTAGCATCTTGGACACAAATGTCTCTGGGGATCAGTGGACTGTTGTGTTGTTCAGGGGAGTTACACCGCCACACTGGTACAAAAAGTGATACTGGCACATTTTTAATAAATTGGTGATAGTGCAGGGAAATACACCAGGCAGCCTGAGTGTGAGAATATTTGTGTAGGTGAACAGTAAGTGAATTTAAGTTGTAGGTTATCAAACATGTAGGCTTCTATTTATGACCGCAGTTCTTTATGATCTAAAGGGCACAAAAGAAGCAAGTGTTAGAATTTAAAATTTAAGGTAGAACTGCAGGTATAAATCTCTACATAAAATTGTCTTGATAGTTGTTTTTCTCTCTTGGAACTTGCTCTCCTTGTGGTTCTCATCCTAGGAAAAGCAAACAGTTTTTTGCAAAATTGCCAGTTTCATGGTGTTGAAATGTTCTGAATAGCTTTAACCTCTCCCTCCTATACAACTCCACACACTTTATGCCCATTGAAAGCAAACTTCTCTATGTTGTTTGGTTTTGGGGTTGTGTTTTTTTTTTTTTTTTTTTTGACAGAAGGTATCATTAAATAGTTCTTCTGAGAATTCTAGTTATTAGTGGCTTATGACCAGTAGGTTTATTGCTGCTTTATTGTCATTGAAGTTACTCTGATAAGTAGCAAATCCTCTGTTGTATGTGGACAGCTATGGAAATCAAAGATGATCAACAGCACTTAATTCCTTCTGGTTTTAGAAGTGGCTGCGAAACTCTCTGAAAAGAAGCAAGGATCTTGAGCTGGGATATTTTCAGATTTTGCAGGGAGAAACAGAGAGAATAGAACATTGTTCATGTAGATAAAAGTTGTCCTTGGCGATACACAGAATGTAACTGCACAAAACCCTGTGCAGCCTGAGCTAGCTTTGAGTGCGTCATTTATTTTAGCAGAGTTTGGTCCAGAGAGTTTGTGAGATCTCTTTCAGCCTAAGCAATTGCTTTTCTCCTCTTCTCTATGTGAAAAGAAGAGCATGTGCTAACTGTCCACGAAACATGGATATGTAGCAGTTTCTCCATGGCAGATTTATCTAAGCTGGGTTCTGATTGATGGCTTACCTCATGTAACAGCTCCTGTGTCATGAAGAAGTAGATTTATCATTGATGCCGTGAAGTTGGATATGTCAAAACTAGATGTGTCTGCTGCTGTAGAGCTGAGTCTTTAGTCTTAAATTTATCTTTTTTTCCGAGGTTCTAGAGGGCATGATACTTGGGGATAAAACAGAAGCATGGTCTATATTCATAGCACAAAGTTAACTAGCTCCAGACAGAGTTACCCAAATGTTGTAATTGGAGATTTGAGATGTTTATGCTACAGACCTCAGGCTTAGAAGCCTTTTATATTCAAAGGCTGCTTTCAATTCTTAGTTTCATCCAGACTGCCATGCAGGCTTCTAATTGAAAGCACTTTTAAATGTGGTTCATATGCTGTTTAATACGGTTTTGTGGGCCAGTTGCTAGGTTCCTTCACCTTAAGTCATATCTTAGGAACCATTCCTGAATAAGTAAGCTTTGAAGTTACTTTTTTCATTTCTTTGAGTTAGGCTGGTAATTTAAAGTTTGCTGAATGAGTAGGGAGCTGGTATTGTTTGGTTTGTTTTGATTTTGTATTATTCAACACTTAATGAAGCTCCAGAATGACTCTGAAGTTGCCCTTGTAGACATGTGAAATGGAAAATTTTCAACACAAATTAGTGCAATTAACTAGAGTGAAACTGATTTGTATGAGATGCTGATTATTCTTGTGCTAGACCGTGAGCCAGACCTGCTAAAATAGCTGAATGAGCAGACTGTCTTCGAGTGTAGTGATAGGTTTTAATCTAAGGCTTAGGGTGTGCAGCCAAATAACATGTGTTGCCTTCATACCATCTCAAATCAGTAAGATTTGTTGAGCTCTTTGTGCTTGTTGCAGGTTATGGTAAAAATCGTTTGAGACGCAGAAAGAAGATAGCAGGGAAGAAGCGTCCTTACGGAGTCATAACTGACTTGGTAGCCAAGAAAGAAGTGGGTTCACAGAAAGGAATTAGCCCTCTGAACAGACAGCCACTGAGTGAGAAGGTAAGTAATACAATTTTAGTGGTTCGTGTAAGAACAAGTTAAAAAAATGAAACACAATGGTTTCAGAGCAGTGCTACCAGAATAGAAAATGGAGACATCTGGTACAGCCTTTTATTAAATTGGGGATATGTTACCTGTATCCTTGTTTGTTTTGATGGGGGGTGGTTAAGGACTAGGTTTGAAAGGTTTTTCAACACTTAATTGGGTTGCCAGTCATGAAAATGGAAGCACAGAAGTATATTCTGTGCAAGTATGGAGGTGGTGGCTGTATTTCTACAAGAAAACTTCAGTTACCAGGAGTTCTTGCCTTTCCATTTCTTCATTGCAAACATGCAGGTGTGAAGAATGTGCCTGTTCTAGAAATGGAAGGTTTTGCTAAAAGCTTAACTCCATCAGCAGGCTTCCTCTTCTACTGTCCTCCAGTGCATTGCTGCCTGTTCCCTCTTTTTTGGTATTGTAGAACAGGGATTGCTTTTTGATTTGTGAATAAGAGTAATTTTAAAGACAGGGAATGTCCATTTCGTCAGTTTTAGGTGCAGTAATGAAAAAGTAACTGCTAAGCTCTGCTGTGTTCTTTTTTTCTTTTTGCCTGATAGTGAGGGGATATAGAATTCATGGACATGTAAGAGGTGTTTTTAAATTATGCTAGACTGTGAAAGGTAGGCAAAGCCAAACGTATTCTGTATGCAGTTTGTAAATGGAAATTGAAGTGTTTGTGTGTGGTACAGTACAGGTATATGCCATAAATATTTACTGTGTTTTAAGAATGCACAGCGAAATTACCCAGTTTTGAAAAAGAAAACGAATCTGCAGAGACAATCTGAACTGCAAAGAAAACAAGCGCCAGCCCTCAGGAGACCTGCCCCACTAAACAGAAGGTAAAATGCCAGATGTGCTTTTTGAATTCTTTTTGACAGCTTTCCGTAGTGTCTTGTCTGACAGCACTGAGCCAGGATTACACAGTAGGTACAGGCCACAGTAAAAGGGTCGAGACTATCATATATGGAGTTCCTTTAATTTGGAAGCCAAGCATGAGACAAACATGGACTTGATACAAAGCCAAATATTTATTACCTTGTAGCACATTCAAGAAGTACCTCTGCCTATGAACACCTGATATTCTGCCCTCGTTTATAACCTATAGGTTATAGCCTATAGGGAATAACCAACTTCAGTAGCTCTGAAGTGACAGCCCTGAGTTAGCTTTCTAAACCAAGTGCCTTGTGGCAGCTGGTGCCATCTGGAGTTGCATGGAAGCTATTGCATGCTTTATTTGTGCTGAAATTAACTTACTTCTTGTGAACTGTATCTCCACGATGAAAATTTTCACTATGTGACTCTGCTATGGAAACTGTAAACAAAAATTCTTTATATATATCATGGCTGCTCCTTTTCATCTAATCAGCAACATTTAAAATGCTGGAGATACTGAGCAAAGTAAAAATCAGAATTAATAACCTTACTGCCCTGTGCCTTAGGAATACTAGTCCTCCAAGTGACATAAGTGATTTATCCACTTATGAGTAGTGTTTAGTTCCCAGTAGATGAGAATTTCATTGCAAATGAAGTGATCAGCCCCAGAGGCAGCACTGCAGATGTCCTCAGGGATTTCACAGTCACAGTATAGCAAGGTTGGAAGAGACCTCAAAGATCATCAAGTCCAACCTACTACCACAGACCTCAAGACTAGACCATGGCACCAAGTGCCACGTCCAAACGTGCCTTGAACACCTCCAGGGACGGTGACTCCACCACCTCCCCGGGCAGCCCATTCCAGTAGTGAATGACTCTCTCGGTGAAGAACTTTCTCCTCACCTCCAGCCTAAACTTCCCCTGGCACAGCTTGAGACTGTGTCCTCTTGTTCTGGTGCTAGTTGCCTGAGAGAAGAAAGCAACCTCCTGCTGGCCACAACCACCCTTCAGGTAGTTGTAGACAGCAATAAGGTCTCCCCTGAGCCTCCTCTTCACCAGGCTAAACAATCCCAGCTCCCTCAGCTCCCAATCCCTTCTTAGGCTCTTTTTTGACTTTCCTTTCCCAAACGTTATCTGTGGAGTCTTTGATAACTATATTTTAATAAATAGTACAGAAATAACATGCCATCTACTTTCGCCAGAACTGGAAGCAGACTAAATCAACAGAAAGACGCTCGTCAAGCAACTTTCCTCTTTAGAAGGGGCCTGAAGGTAATAAATTACTGAAAACAGAAGCAAAGCTGTACCACATAGTGTAAGCTAATCTATAACACTGATGTTAAGAAATCAATTTCCAATGTCTGATCTGAGTAGAAACTTCAGGTGGGGTGGGAAATGGGCACAGGCTCTTGCAGGGAAATGTACTTGTTGTCTTCAGTTACTATAGCCTATTGAGTCACGCTTCCTGTTTCAGTATGGCTAGGCTGTTCTGAGGAGCAGGGAGCTTGTCAAAGTGTTTGAGAGTCGCTGCAAGGTAGCCATTTTTCCTTTGAAAACTAAATGTTGGAAGGTACTCTGCAGCAACCAGAAGTTGCCTTTGCATGAAGGACGGAGTAGAAATGAGGTTCAGGATATGCTTACAATTTGGTTTTGTTGTTTGCAGGTTTTTTCCTAGTTATTTTGGGGTTATTTCTTTGAGTTGAGTTAATTAGGAATATTTGGTTGTTGTTGTTTTGAGTAAGATCAATAATATAGAGTGTGCAGTGAATGGTAGTGGTCTCAGTTTTCATTTGCGCCTGCATTCTACATCTGCCATCAATGTGGCTGTTGGTATCTGTCTTCCACCTGGATTGCAGAGTTACAGACAGGAGGAAGAAAAAAAGCAGTCAAAGTCCTTTAAAACAGCGGTGGAACTTAGTGACATGCTGGTTATTATGCATGTTAGCAATGATCAGATTAGGAACTAGCCAATTTTTTCTTGCTGGCCTGGTAATATTTTGGTCTATCTCAGCAAAGAGCATGTTTGCTGACATAATCCTCCAAAATGTTTCCATGTCTTTATTGGTTAAATTACCGAAATGGACAGTTTTTTGTCCTTTAAAGTAATTTGTTTCCCATGTCTTAAAAATGTAATAGGATAGTTATCTTTGAAGTCTCTGAAGGGACAGCCCTGTTTGTGTAGAGTGTACAAACAGCTTTAAACTTCTGGTTTTGAACTTCTCTCTTTCCAGCTACTACAACGGAAATTGAAACTGTCTGTATTGGTGTGTTTCAGGTGCAGGCCCAAGTGCAGTCAACAGATGATCTTGATAACCAGAAGACAGTAAAGAGAACTCGTCAGTAAGTATTTAATTTGGAACATTACAGTTTAGTTACTCAGATTATTCTGGTTGTAGTTACGGCTTCCTGGCTATGCATGTTGAATTGAGTTGTTTTTTCCTCCTTAGGCATGTTAACTGAATGACTGTGATCTTCCCCTTATTCTCAGTTATTTCCTAATTTTTTTTTTTTCATTTAACCAGGAGTTAATTTGCATAAGATGCTTGCAGGAATGAGGGCAAGGTAGTAACTTCAGAGGATCAGACTTATCTCTACCATTCATGAATACTGCATAGACTGGAAGAAAAATTCAAATGCTGATGTTCTCCTGAGCTCCTGATATAATTTCCATTTTGTTTAATAAGGATACAAGCCTGTGAGGCAGTTTGGAATTAAGCACGGCAGTTCACAAGGTAGCTTGTTGGTAACACAACAGGCTGAGTAAGCAGGGTATGTCACAAACCTATGCTCTGTCACTTCTTTGGTTTGCTGTCAGGACCATTTTGGCCCCATCTATGGCAAGGCAACTGAGTGTTTTTAAAAAGTGAACATTGAACTCAGTGCTGTAGTTCTGGTACACCTTATCAAATGTGATTTAGCGCTCACCTGAATAGGTTTAGATAATGCAAAAGATAACAGAATCAATGGCCAGGCTTGTAGATTAACTGCATGTGGTCTTCATAGTGGCATACAGTATTCTGAAAGGTTGTACGTTCGTTACTAGCCAGTCTTTTGGACAGACTTTTAAAGGTATCCTGACTGAAATGACTGCAATGTTTTTATGATTTCTGTCTTTTCAAACTAGGTGGCGAACTTCCACCACAAGTGGAGGGATTCTGACCGTGTCCATTGATAACCCAGGAGCAATCATAGCTCCAATGTGAGTTTTTAAAAAAACTTCTGAAATGTTTTTAATATAGCTGAAATTGCTGTTCCAAGGCATTTAGCCAAGTTGCTTGCAGATAGCATTTCAGGTGCTCTCAAGGTCACAAATCCTCCTGAAAACCTTTTAATCTGTCCCCTGAGTGTTTCTGAATTACATTTGAATCATATTACAGCTGAGTCGTTCAAGGCATATCCCAGTTAGAAGCTGCATATAGTTTATAGAGCTGAAGAGTCGTGGACTGAAAGACTTTCCCCCTGTCTGTCTCTTCTAAATCAGACTATATTACAGCTGTTTTCCTCACCTATCTGAAAGAAAGTGAATGAGTGTTGATGTGTGGTGATAGCTTCTTCTGATTCCTAGAGATTCTGACAGAGTTGTGTTTAGAGAGAGCATTGCTGTCTTGGTCTTTCGGAAGTTCATGGTACTGTTGTTTCATGAGGTGTTATATTTGAAAAAAAGCTACCCCAAAGATTTTTAATTAGTAGCATTTTATCTGTAAGGAAGACTACCAATTTTGGGGTTTTAGATGTATAGGAATAATTAACTGCAAATTATGCATTTGTCATTGAGAGCTGAGATCACTTCCTGTTAGGGCACTTGCTCTCTGATAACAGTAACAAATGCTACCCTTCTGTAATTCTGCCTGACTTTTATCTTCTTGGATTTGTGCCCTGTAACTACTCATCCAACCTGATCAAATGACTTGATTGAAAGTCCATACCTGTATCAGCATTACAGGTTTATTGCATAAAACGTGTATTCACTGTGTCCTTTGTAACATTGTTCTTTGACAGTTTCCAGAAATTACGATTAACTCCTACTTCTGTGCCACCGTTTCTGATGAAGCGGGACCAATCTGAAGAGAAAAAGATTCCCAAAGGAGTTCCATTGCAGTTTGATATTAATAGTTTTGGAAAACAGGTAAATGCATTTTCTTTCCTTAATGTGGAGGTAATTTTAAGCCACATGAAAGTCAGTGACCAGCCACTTTCCTCCTATACTCACTAGTGATAAGAATAGAGAACTAGTAACGACTCCTTGTTTCCAGTTCTTTCTCTACCTTGCTTTATAACTTCGAGCAAAATAACTAGACTCACTGTTCCTGTTCCTCTAGTTCATCTTGTGTGCTCACATGCTTTAAATGGGATTTAAAATGTTGAATATTTCTAAAAGCCTTCTGGTCTTCCTGCTATGCTTGAATCAATCAGTAACTGTGTGTAATTCAGGGATGAGCTACTCTCAGTGGTGTAACCTACATGGAACCCTGCAGCTCAATTTATAAGGCAACTTTTGTTATGCATCTAGGGAAAAAAAAATCAAATGTGATGATGTAAAGGCTTGAAAGATGAGCAATTTTCACAAGTTGGTTGAAGACAGGCGATGTGGTGTACGATTTGTAGTGCCTTATTGTGTGATATTGAGGGGTGACACCGTTAGCTACTGTGCCAGCTACATGGGCTCAGTGCATCAGTCTGGATTTGTTCCTTCTGTGAGTAAGCAGCATGTTAAAAATAATCTACTGCTATATTGTAAAATTAATTGAACTTTTGGGCTCCAGTCTATTGCCTTGGCTGGATGCAGTAGAAAGCAGTTTGCGACACAAACTACTGCATTTGTTGGAGTTGTATGGGGAAATGAGTGTAATGAAAATTCCCTTTTTCAGTCTGTTCTCAGTTTAACTTGCAATATTTTGTGCAGATTTCCAATCTTGACATTGTCTACCGTGTGTTCTTACTGAATTCTGAGAAATGCTGGCTCTTGATGTATAGTCCAATCTGATTTTCAAATGTTGTGGGAAATTGGGAAATGACGTTAAACCTTCTTAAGAAAAAAAAAATCCAAGGGAAGCAATTAGGAAGTCAAGTGATGATACAGAGTAAGGAAAAAAATTATCATTGTTTCCATTATTTTAATTAAATTAAGCTAACATCTTTTACATCTGTAGTGAAACTAATTTGTTTTTTCAGACAGGGATGACATTGAATGAACGTTTTGGGATCTTGAAGGAGCAAAGAACAGCACCGTCCCAGAACAAAGGAAGCCGTTTTGTAACAGTGGGGTAACCTGACAAATGGACTTGAGCACCAATGCCACCTGCTTGAGAAACTGAAATAAAAGTGGTCAGAGAATTACAGCATACATCACTGAAATTCTCCAGAATTCTTGCTAAGATGGTGGCACAACTATCTATCTTTATTACTTTTATTTTGAATGGTAATAAAATAATATTTTCCCCGGACAGAGGGGATAGTGGACTGGCACCATCACCTGGTTGGAAAAGAATCTGTGGCCCAGCTGATGACAAATACTGATTTTGGGTCATCTGGCAACAGAAACACAAATAGGAATCTTAAAAGTTAGAGGTTCTTTGTTTAGGAGTGCTCGGTATCTGTTCTTTTCTCCTCTGTTATGGTAAAGATTGTGTGTTTCGTTACAAACCCCATTTTAGGGTTTTTTAGGGACCGCCTACAAACTTTCCTTTGGACTGCAGTTGGCACAGAGCCTCAATCCATGAGTACTTTGCTAGTGATGTAGGGGCATTTTTCATGGGAGCATTGGTCGTACTTCTTTGTGCTTTTTGAAGTTCAATTTTTTTTTTCCCTTTCTTGAAAACTAAATGTTTTGCATCTTTGCTTTCTCAAATAAAGCTGTTAGCTGAGACCCCAAATACGTAATTGGGATGGGAGACTATTCTACTCTTATCCTTAAAAGTGGTCCAGATTATATTGGAGGACAACTGCACAGGTAGTATGAGAATAATTTATATCGCAAATATCTTAAGTTCATCGTCCTCCTCTGGAAATGGAGTATGTCACTCTTAATTTTTCAAAGACTTTTGTCTTCTATTTCTTCCTGTAATTTTTTTCACAAACTTAACGCAATAACTTTTAATAGTTTCACAGGAATAAATACAGAAGTTCATGAGGAAGTCAGTGGTATGGTAGAGTTCCTTACCCTCCCAGACACAGGATCCTCATCTTGCATACTTTGCCCCAGAGTGTTTCCTCTGGATCTCAGGAACAGCCAGAGGCAAGCAATCTAATAACACTTGTTTATGTATACCAAAGAGAGGTAAAATGTGATGCTAGTCAGCAGTGGTTAAAATGTTTTGGGACTGGCTGAAACTGAGGAACGTTTACTAGTGGAAAGACCTTGATTTGCCATCATAAAGCATTAAGCAGGAGAATATAGTCACTTACTTTAAGCTTAGCTTTGTGCATCAGAATCTGCAGGTTGATGACAACTGGGGCATCCTTAATCTGAATTTATGATTGCTAAAACTGAGGCACTTGTTCAGAATTGGTTCCGGACCAGGAACTGGAACTTACACTGTTCTTTTGCAATGGGATTTAGGTACAGTCAGGTAAAACAATGATTGGCTTGCTGCATCCAGAAATGTTTATGGTATTTGAAGTGGATTTACTTTCTTTTATTCTTGAAGAATTTACATTTGACTTCTTTCAGAGTTGGTTTCCTTCTGTTTTTGTCTTAAATTCCAAGTTAACTAGCATTTACCTGGAAACTTCAACTTTGAAGAACATTGGACAGTAGAAAGGCTTTTGTTTGTATAGCAATTTTAAACTCTAGTACTTAAACCCTTATTTTTAATATTGAAAAACATACCTTAGCAGAAGCAATCTGATGACGTTAGGGGTGTTAATGGATTTTCTTCTTAATTACTAGCAGGAGTTGTTTTGAGGGGAAAAAAGTCCCACTGTTAGAATTTGCATAGATAGTGTTGTCAGTCATCCTGTTTCAGTGTATACATTTTCCATGTGCCAGGATGCAACAAAAAAAAATTTCTTTTGCATCAACGTAGATGCAAAACATTGATGCAATGCATCAAAAAATGCTAGTTTGTATTTAATGAGAAGATGCTTTACACTGTACCTTTTGGTATTTTTTGGAGAAGTTACTACATTTGATCTATTCTGAAGCTGTTAATTTTATTTTTTTTTTTAATAAAAAGTTACAGGTTTCATGGTGTCTTGTTCATGTTATAACCACCTGGGCAGGATTTTACTTGCATAATTATTTCCTCTATATCCTTTCAGAGGTTCTTAATGATTAAATTATTAAATGTTCTGAATAATATGTCAAAAAAAAAAAAAGACTAAAGAGGGCTTGTATTCTTTGCTCAGCTTATTGTCCTGAAAATTAAGCACCTCTTGGAGCAGCGCTGTATAAACTGACTTGCATTTAAGTATGTTAGCCATGAATTTCTGTAGCAGTCTAATTTAGTGGTTTGTGTGGTTATAGTACCAGATCCTTTGCTGTCAGCCCAAGCACTAGTTTTCTCGTGGCTATGACACGTCTTGCTAGTGAGAAGTCGCTGCAAGCTAAACCTTGTTTTACAGCATCAGCTTGAAGGCCCTGATAAATGCTTGTGGTTGTTTTTGTGTGCGGTGCGGGCAGTATGGCACCTGCAGCCTTAGATCTTTGCCACCAGCTTGTCTGTAGGGTGCCCAGCTTCAGGCAGTGCTCTGACACACCAGAGGCAGCAGTGGATCGGTGCAAGACCGGCGTTTATTCAGACGTTGCAGAGAGTGCAACCTTTTAAGGGCCAATGAAGGAAGAAAGTATGAAGGAGCTGCTTCTCTCCCAGTTCTGCGCGTGCTGTCCGTGGTTTGTTGCTGAAGCAGGTTTGACGTGTACACGGCAGCGCTGAGCAGCCGGTCCGGCATCCCATTCTGGCGGGTGAACCACACCCATTTCAGACGGCGTACAAGCTTTACGGCCATGTCCGTGGGAGGCGGGGACCCTTTGCACGCCTCATTACCCCAGGCAGGTAGTAAAATGAGACCCAAGAACAGGATGTTTAGGGTGCTCCGCGGGAGGGCAGGGGTGCATGCGCACTGTGCAGCCTGTCACGGCTGGCGCAGGCGCGCTTCCTGCCAGTCCCGGCCTCTCCCGCGCCTGCGCAGCGGTGCCTAAGCCGGAGGAGCGGCAGCGACGGCCGCTAAGGGGGGGAAATGGCGGCCGCGGTGCTAGCGGCGCCGGAGGGCGGCTCTGCTGTGATGCCGGCGGGGAACGCAGCGGCTTGTCCTCCGCCACCCGGTCCATCAGGTCCGGGTTCATGGAGCCGTTCCTTGGACCGAGCCTTAGAAGAAGCGGCGGCCAGCGGTACCCTCAGTTTGAGCGGCAGGAAGCTTCGCGACTACCCGCGGGCCAGCGCCGCCAACCACGACCTCAGCGACACCACCCAAGCCGGTGAGGGACGCGGCGTTGAGCAAGGGGTGGGCGAGACAGCGGAGAAGGGGAGTCGGGGAAACGCCTTGCCCTGCCCTCGCAAGCGCCTCAGGGCTGGGGGTGGCCGATTTGGGGGGGACTGGCGGCTCCCCATCAGAGACGACTTGGGGAGCTGCCTGTCCTCTCCCTCCTGGAGGTGTTGGAAACGGGGACAGAAGAGGGCAGCAAGACCCCTGCTCAGCGGGAGGCTGAGGCGATCGATTTGCTGTCTATTCAGTAAATCGAAGCTGGATGCACTAAGTGGAGAAATGTTCTCAGCGAATGTTCGGGAGGTCCCTTTTATTTCTCTTGAAGAGTGTATATGTGGGTCTAGAGGGGGATTTTTCCTAACCAGAGACGATGCTCGGCCTGTTTCTTCTCTTGGGCCGTTTCTACTTCATGCTTTCGCCTCCTCCCTTCCCTCTCCGCCCTTCCTCTCCGCGGCTGAGGCAGGATGGAGGAGCTGTTACAGGGTACTCCTCCTTCCTCTGCCCGTCCTGGGTCTGGCCGATCAGATCTTCTGATTTGTTGGTTTGTTTTGTTTCTGTGTCATCTCCACTTTAGAGACGTGTCTTTTCTTGGAAGCAGTTTTAAAACAGAGTTATATGGCTTTTCTCAGTATTGCCGCCCAGTGATGATGTGGTTCTTAACCAGGCTTGTTCTTGTTCTGATGTGAGTGTGTGTGTATGCATGCGTGCACCCTCACCGTCTCTCATCTTGTGCTGTCGACAGAGGAAACCAGCTTTCCACAAAGGGCTGTCAGGTGTGCACATGCGAAAACCAACTTGCAGATTGTGCTCTTGTGCTTTTATTATTGTAATTTCTGGCAGCCCGTCAGCAAGATATGAAATGTACTGTGAACAGAATTATGTCTCTGTTCCTTCTTTTTCTCCTATATTCTATGGATAAAAATATTAAGAATCTTTAAGAACTACTTTACAAGGTATAGGAAGCAATAGGGCTGTGTTTTCACTTTGCTCCTCAAATATATTCATGGGAGTAGACTGAAAATGTGTACTTGCCCTGTAAGCACTTCAATCATAAGCAAAAACATGTCTGTGAAGCATGTTTACAGATTACTGTATTGAATAGATGAGACTTGGAAAGTGATGAGAGCTTGTGCAGGATGTGGGAGCTTTCTTAATGTATTATACGGAGCAAATTTAGTTCATGTTTGTTTTGACTGTCTAGTTGTGTTAAGTCAAGTAAAAGTAATTCTTAAAAGGTGCCAGCATGTCATTTATTTGTAGCTTTGATTACTTCTTGTGCAGTCATTTAGACTTTCTAATGTTCTGTGTTCAACTGCAGCTTAGAAGCTTAGAAATAAACACCAAATACCACTTTTTAAGAAGTTCCCATGTTTGTTAGTAAGTGCGTTCATACACTGTCAGCTAAATCATTCCAAACTGAATGGGAACTTTTAAAAATGTCTAACTTCATGCTCCGTCCTGTAATATCATACTTACTCAGAAATCTGTCTCTGGTACACAAAAACACCAAGCAAAGCTTGAGACAAATGTGGTTTGTCTTGAACGCATCTATAAATAGAAAACACTTCTTGTTAGAATATGATTTTTTGTGTATGTGTTTGTTTAAACGCAGTTGTACAATGAATGTGTAGTGGGCTAATCTGTAAGCAAATGCAGCATACACATTTGTGAGGGATTTGGGCTTTTTTTTTTTTTTTGTTTATGATACTATTCATATACTGTACCCTTAAACAATTTGTGGGAATTCTTTTCTCCACCAAGGTTCCCATCTATTGTGATGAATATTTGCATTGTAGTTGTTCAAGAAGCATTAAATGCTAATAAGCGTCAGTGCATGCCATACACTTTTGTGCATTTATCATCACAATGAACCTTAGAAAAAAGCTGGGACTGTTCTTAAGTTGTAAGAAGCAAAGCTTATTGGGGACACACACACATTCCGCTTAAATCCTGTATTTTGAAGGCTGCCGTGAATAACTTCATCTTGTGCCTTCTTTTAGAGTGATCTTTTCTGTAACTTTTTGTTTTGAATAAGGTTGGGTAGTGGGAAAAAAACCTATGGAAGTGTTTCTGACCCCCAGTTTTCAGTAGAGTGCTTAACTACAAATTTAATTCACTTCTTTCCCCATATAAGTTTCTTCTCTTGTGAAGCTTCCAATTCTTTTGTATGGGGTAGCCACAAGTAATACAGTATAATATATACATGTGTTAGGTGTTATAAACATTTAAAGTAAACACCTTAAATAAACTGCTTGACTGTAACCTTCAAGTGCCTTAGTGCATGCTGTGCTGCAGAGACTCAAAGCACATCAGGTGGGACGTGTGGAGTTTCATAAAAGAAATATTTGGAATTACTCCCAAATTATGAGACTGAAGACCAAAAAAAAAAAAAAAAAGTGTGTGAAGATCTTACTCCTTTTTATGTACCAGGATAGACACTTTTCCAGTGTGAATCATGTTATACTGGTATAGCTCATTCTTGTTCTTGCAGTAATAAAAGTAATTGTGTGTCACTGTAACTGCATCAATGCTAAAAAGGTGGGAATTAATCACATTCCTTGTTAATGTAACTATGCTGCTGGAAACCCAGCGTCTAGCATAGCCTTAAGCCTTAACAGAATCACTGGTCTTGCCTGGAAGCTGTGGTTAACACAGATGAGCCAGCAAAGCGGGTCAGTAGGATCAGGACCTTAGAGATTAGATGCTTAATCAAGTTTAGTTGGGTACTCTGTGCACATTTTGAGGTTGATGGTGGGTGAGCGGAGAATCCTTTTAAGTAGACGGTCAGCCATAAGTACGTTTTCAAGCACTACATTCAATGGGAAGATCACGTTTCTTTGGTTCTCTTATGGGTTCACAGTTGACAGCAATACTAACCCTGGTGCTAAAGCGTTAATAGCTTCTAGGTACCATTTTTAACGACTCACTAAAGAACCATCAGAGCCAGGTTTCTGTCAACTGTACCTTTGGAAAAATACTTGACCAACAGGTCATAGAATATCTCAATTTGGATTGGACCTAAGGATCAATGAGTCAATTCTATGCTTCTTGCAGGACTACCTAAAACCAATGTCATCATGTCAGATTTGCTGCATTTGTATTCTGGAGGCTACTATATTTCTGTTAGGCATTATTGGAAAAATTAAGTTCCTCGTTGATCAAATTCCTCAGTAATTAAACTTTTCACTGTAAAAGGAGTTCTCTAGTAATGCCAGAGCCTCAGTGGCTTCTGAGCACTGCTGCCTTCTGGCTTTTTACACCAATGTCATTGTTCAAGGTTATTCTCAGAACTGTGCAGGTAACTTCATCAGGCATTGAAGTAAAAGCAGGTTTCTGGTTATTTTGTACTTTTAATGGAATTAAGGTAGCATAGCATAAAATCAAACTGAAGATGGAAATGGCCTGTGCCTGAGAGTTTGGAATGGATTAGCAGAAAATCAGCTCCCCACAGTGTATGATGCAGTAGTCTGTGTGACGTTGTCAGTGCGGGATGGCTCATGTGCAAGAAATGCAGTGTAATAACAACTTAGATACTTAAAGAGGGAAAAGCAACTGTTCTTTTTGCTCATCCCATAGAACTTAGTGGAATTTTAGGAAGTGACTCAAGCTTACTAAGTTCATTGATAATGGATGAGCAAGCTTCTGCATTAGCAAAGAGAAGGATGTGCTTCTCCTCTTCTTGTTTTCACACTCTTTCGTTTAACCTGCATTATCTATCTCCATTTTTTCTTGGTGAATTACAACCCATTTGTTCATTCCTATCTTGTTCTCCACCAGGGAATAGGAAAAGGAAAGGCTATGAAAGGAGTTAAATATGAAAGGCAGCACAGTTGCATTTTGCCAGTGTTAATGTAGACTCTGATGTCATTATTTGACAGCTTTCCCAGTGGCCTTAAGCATACATTGAGCAGAAAAGTTATTTGTCAAACTCTCTGTGACAGCTGTAACTGCCTGAACCACTCACTGGCTCCCTTTTAAAAGGCAAGATGGGACTGTGTGGGTTAGTGCAATAAAAGAAATGGTCGTTGTATGGAAATCAGCTGGTGAGATAATTACATGCTCCGTACTATGTCTTGTTTCTAGAATATATTAATAGTGACAAAGTATAGCAAGACTCTGAAAATGAAGGGAAAAATACTCGTCTGTAATCTTCTTCTGAGTGACTTTGCCATTTCTGTAGTTTTGTTTATGGCTACTCTCCACAGAAACAGTAAAATCTGTCAATAAAATTTCTGTATGCTAAGGCCTTGCATTCATTTAGGATTACAGTGACAATGAGTGTTCTGCAATAAGAGCTCTCACTGCCATACTTCTAGTTGATAGTACCTGATGAAATGTAAAAGAGCTAGAGAAGTACACTATAGCTCATACAGCCACGTATCCCAAACATTTGTGATGACAACCACAACAGAATCCAAGCCAACCTAAAATTAAATAATTGTTTGACAAACCACTCTGTGTTACTCTATCTTAAATGTAATTTTATTATGATCCTTAAGATAATTTGAAAGGAAATAGGATTGTTCTTTGTTCAAGTCACAGGCTATTTGTCAGAAGAATTTGTGGTGTTGCTACTTAGATTATCTAAAGCTTCAGTGTTAAACCCCAGCCTTTTGTTTAGGTAGTTCAGTCTTGTGCTCTCATTTTACACTTGCCAGCACACTTATCAAAACCCAAACAGAAAGTTTTTGGTACAGAGTTTTTGGTAGCTGTAGGGGTGAGAAGGAAGAATGGCAACCTTTCCCCAAACTCTAGATGGTAATGTAGCTTGTTCCATTCAGTGGCATTTTTTTGGTCTGACCTCCTACTCATGTCAGTTCCTGTCTAATTTGACTGTTGCTCCTCCTTGTTTTCTTTCTTGTGATGTTTTGGTTACTAGCCTTGATCTCATCTGTTCTGTGCATAAATACTGGAAATTCTTAATTGAGGCTAATGGAGTTATCCGAGTGGTGCTTTGGTAAGTGGGTGAGTAGAGGTCCATTCTCTTGCTTTTTTTTCCGTTACTCTAAAAATGTGGAGAAATACAAACTATGAAAGTTTACAGTTTTTGTTGAATGTGTTGGGTTGGGTTTTGATGGAGATTTGAGATCTGCAGTAATGCTAAATGGTTCTTGGCACACAGTATTTTTGCCTAATGTTTTGTAGCAGCTAAGAAGGCGGAGTCTGAGCTTGTAGTTCTAATCCATGCTGTGGTAAAAGCAATATGTGACATTTAAAATGCTTTTGTTTAGCAAGTTAATCTTTTAAAACACACACACACACACACAAAAAGTCCCACAATCAAAGTTCTACTGCCAGTGAACTCTTCTAAGTGGTGCTGAGGATTGTGTATGTTTCTAGTTACTTCCCTAGTAGTCTTCCACTTCCCTGCTTCCATCATCATGACTAGACTGGGTTTTTTAATACTGTCATGACTACATGAACAATCTTAGTTGTATTTTTGGATATAACTACATAAAAAGTGATGGGGAGAGGCTTTGATAGCTGAATATGCTGAGCCTCGCAGTCACTTAAAGGACAAATTAGGCCACAGGAAAAAAGGAAATGTCTTTGTTCCTCTCATGGTGTTTCCAGCCTTTTTCTTCCGTGGCTATACCTGTGCTTGGAGGTAGCCAAGTTGTTACTGGTGAAGCACTCCCTGAAGTCAGTTGTAAATACACAGCCTAATGTGATCAGAGTTCTACACTGACGCCAAAAGGGGAAGTTCTGTCTTCATCTCCTGCTGCACAGTCAACACCAGCAGTCATATTGCCTTCCAGCAAGCTGTTTCATACTTATCTGTCTGAAAACAGCGAGCAACTAACTGGATCAAATCCTTGGACAGCTCGCTACACTTCATGTGTGTGTGAGTGCCAGCAAACAGAAAGTATAGAAGACTGTCTGGGGTGATGAGAATGAGAGGGTCTGTTTTGACAGATATCTAAGCTTAAACTGACTTGCTTGATTTGTGAAATCCTGCCTTAACTCTGTTTTGTGACCTTTTACCACTGACCTGTTTGTGAATTTGCTAATTAGTTTCTATAAAACCATATTGTAGGTTTTGAGTCAATGATCCCAGGAGTTGCTTTTTTTCAAGTGTGTTACAGAGCTGAATTGCATTCAGTGAAGCTTTACTGCCAGCGCATTTGGATCTTGTGCTTTTGTTTGGCAAAATATGTAATTTTATGCAAGTGATTTGAAGCTGATGGGTTTGGTTTAGCTTTAGAATGTAGCAGATGTAATTAATTTCTTCAGTAGAAGAAGCAGCAGTAAAGAATTGGTTACAACAAACACTGCAAATTATATAGCATGTGTTAAAAATAAACTTACGTAGTAGCTAACAAAAAGGGTGTAACTCAAGTCAAGGATTCTTCTCTTTAATGACTAATCAGGCTTGGATCCCAGGATGTTAGTCAAACATTGGATGGTAGCAATGTTAGTCCAATGGATTGCAATTGTGTCTTCAGTTGAAGTGATGGGCTATGTGGTGTGCTTTCTTCTTTAGCTGCCCTGTCCCCCTCTGCAAACTTGGAGGGGTGAAAACCCATTCACGTTAAAAGTGTTAACTGCAATACTGCTTTAGTTCTCTGTATCGTAGAGTAGACACAAAGGTAATAACTTGTGGTCTTTTCTTTATAGAATTATTTGGTTTAAGTTAATACTTTTCTATATGCACAGGAAGAGGGCTTTGTTTTTCACTTGGAAGTCCCCAAAACTGCCCCAGTAGTCTTTTACTTCAGCCTTACTTAGGATTCTGCACTGTAAACTGCTACATTCACTGACAGAGCCCAGAACTATTTAGGGTTAACAAAATCTTTGTTATTTTCTGCTTGTTAATGTTGCTGATCTGAAAGCTAAAATTACTACAATCATAGTCTTCTCTAAATGTGTTTCAAGCAATCCAAAGTGAGGATACACCTGAAAAATCCGACTTGCTGTGTAGCCCAAGTGTTGACTGCTGGGGTTTAACCATAGTCTGCTCTGTGCAGAGGGCAGTGGGATTAGTGAGCATCTATTCAGTATTCCCTTCCCCCCCCACATTGTTCATTGACCCATGTGAATTTTAGTCTCTTTATTCTGCTTATTGTTGCAACTTAGCTCTGAATACGGAAATGGGTTATTGTTGGCTTGGACTTTTGAGTATTGCTCCTTACTATTGGGAAGGTTTCAAACACTGTTATGTAATCTCTGAAGTGAAACAAGATAATGTTACTGCATTTTATGTATATGAAGTTTGGAGTCATACAGAGTTTGAAAGCATTTGTTATTTTGGGGTATGAGAACAATTAGAGCCTGAAATTCTAGGCAGCCAAGATATTACACATTAAATCTATCTTCTTAAGTGCATTTCTTAATAACTTCAGTTGCCTTGATGACTCCTTAAGAATACTCAAAATCAAGGTGAACATCTAGAAAAGATTTAATATGTGACTAATTACTTCCTTTGGGAAAATTATTTTAGAAGATTTTGCTCAATATTACAAAGGAAGCATGTAGCACTGACAGGCTGCAATGACTTTTTCCAAAGCATAGTTCACCAGCTTTCAGGTTGCCCATCTCTTCTTCTTTCTGTATTTTTCTACTTTTCCCCTGTTTCTTGGTTTGTTTGGTTTTTTTCAGCAATGATCTCTTGCATGAGGCTGTTAACTGTGGTCAGTTCTGATTCTTAGAGTAATTTCATCTTGTCTGAAGAAACCTACCTGAAAAGAAAAATCTTGGAGAGGAATGAAAAATAGTGTGTGGCTCTTTAATTAAAGCTCTGTGGACAATAGATATATACAGGAAATGAACAATTAAAGTTACATGGGCATCTTTGATTAGAGACTGTACTGTCCATGTACTTGATTTAAATATTAGTCATTAACTGAGGTTTCTCTGTACTGACGACCAGTGCCTTTATTAGATTTCTTTCCTAACAAAGAATTCTAAATTCAGGGTGAATTTCTAGATTCAGTTTAATCAGGAATAATGGATACCAACGTTTGGTGGAAAAATCCTTTTAAATCCAAGGAGAACATAAATTTTAGGGTGATAATGACACAGATAGTAATTTAAACCTCCTTAAAATTCGTTATTACTACTATTTATGGCCTTATATATTATCTCTAGGATCAGTCATAGAGCAAGACTTTTGCTGGTTTTTGAGTTGTTGTCATGCACACTGTTTTCCGGGAGTGAGAGTGTCGTTGAGCACAATAATAGGTATTTGCCATTACATTGACTCCAAGCTTAGCTATGGAACGAATGTTTTAAAAAGGGACACAGCTGAATGTGGTTATGAGCCATAAAATATTTGCCACTTCCCTTCATTTTGCTGACTTGTCAAGAGATAGGTAGATTTTTGCTTAGCAGGGTGAAAAAAAAATATCTTTGGCACCCATCTCTGCTAAAACAGCAGACTGATGGTTTGAGCTGTAAATGTGTCGAAGTATTCAGGTATCATACACAGCATGGCTCAGTTCTGCTGTGCAAATCATGTCATCATTCAGGGATGCTTGTGTGTCAGAACTTTGTTATAATTACTATTAGAAGTTACAGTGTAAAAAGGAAAGCCTGGAAGCTTCCCCGTTAGTACCATTCACTGGTGATTAAATGTGAGCTTTTCATTCTGAGCATGGTGAAGGTAATTTTCATGGGGACTACCACCCACCTCCTAAATGATACTGTTCAGTCTGTCTTGTAGTTTCATTTCTCCTTGAAAACACTTTCTCCTAAAAATAGGTTTTTAGAATTTTTTAATTTTCAGTTTAAAGATACTCTTGTGTCAGCTATCACGAGACAATATTTAACTGCAAATTTATTGTTGTGATTAACTTTTTTAAAATGTTTTGTTTTAAGGTTTTTATCCTGATGTTTTTTAATCTTCCCTGAACCTTAACTTGTAATTTGAAATAAGTGGTAGAAGATTTTGGGTTGTTTATTTTGTTAGTGCTCAAATGCACAGCAGCTAAAAATCTCCCTGAAGTACTACATCCTCCTTTCTCTTGGCTAATTGATATGGTGAATGTTAACAAATGTTGATTAGAGAGATTTATTTTCTCTCCATGTAGAGTAAGAAAGAGGCTTATTTTCTATTCTAAAACGTTCTTCTTGCGATCTGGTGCTGTTTACTTGAAGGTTTATTTATGCTACCAGAGATATGCTTTTGAAAGTAGTGATGTGCTTATTAAAACATAAACAAAACAAACAACCCCACAACAGACTCCTACCAAAACCCAAACCACCACCATTGCCTCCCAGACTTCAGAATGAAGATAAAGCCATAGTTCTCTTTGACTTTGCTTGTTATAGTTTGAAGAATTTTTTTTTTTAATTCCGGGGCTGTACTTTGTGATATGTGAGGGATAATAAAAACACCTGCACTGTAGCTCTTTTGAGAACTTTGTGATATGCTATGTCTTCTATGGATTTAATTTCCAGTACTTTATTGTTACATTCATCACGAGTTCAAGCATTCAGGTGGTTATGGTCATGTTGAATAAATACGGTAAGTGACAAATGAAGAAAGAACATGATGCAAACTGCTTGTAATCTATATCTAAAATGTATATCTTGGTTTAGAGAATACTTTTGTGTCTATAAACACTTCTGCATACCATGTTTTCTGAAAATCTGTTCTTTCAGATATTGACAATACCAGGTTGCAAAGCTTGATTGCTCTGCTTGCTTTTTTCTAAACACTGGAATGCAGAAATCTCTTCCAGTTCATGGAATTTCTTCTAGACCAAAGTGTAGTCAAGTACTAATAAAATAAATCTTTGAACTGAGATTTTCTTGCCAGAAATCTCTCTGCTTTATGAAATTAATATGCTTCATATGTTTTTCTTGAGTTTACTTTTTTTTTTTTTTTTTGTTACACCATAACATTGGGTTAAGGTAGTGTTAGGGAA
>WBNM01006449.1:1714-12965 GCA_013399055.1 Ramphastos sulfuratus
TGTCCAAATAATTTGATGATAAATGTTGTAATTTTTTTTCTATAGTATTCAAAAAGTGTAAGAATATAAAGATTATTTCTCATTTAGGAATAAGACTGCTACTAAGGCCTTTTTTCAAATTGTAATGCAATTATTATTTCCACCTGAAAAGATCTCTAGATGCTAAATATTTTCATTTGGTGACTCATGCAATACACATCCAGAACAGAAGTACAGTGGTGACTGTAGTCACATTCAAGAACTGCTGATGTATGTCAATGCACATCAGTGACTGGAATTGGGGGGGAAAAATAAATAAATCAATAAACCATGCCAGGCATCTTGAAGTTATGTGTTTCCTATAAAACTCATGTGAGTTGTGAATGAATCGTTATGATTTAAGGTAGGTCTGTTGACGCTCATCCTAAGCAGCTCACTTAAAATTAAGACTCAGGATGTTGTAAGGTAATTTAATTGTTTCCTGTGCAGAACCTGTGAAAAATAAGATATAAACTGCAGAAGCATCAATAACTGTTCCTCAAATATAGAGTGCTTCAACTGAAGTTAAATTAAATCTGCTCAGCCCATTGTGGCTGAAGAGAACATCTGAAGTGCTTAGTGTATTCATATGCATGTTTGTTTAAATGCAAACTCTAAGTTCTTCAGTTTGAGGCCTGCTAGTATTCACTGCAAAATCCACCCAGCCTTAATAGAAAATGAAATATTCTATTTTTATACCCAGGGTCTGTATAACCTTATTTGGAATTGGCTTTTTTTTTTTTTTTTTAATAGTTAATTCAGTAGATTGAAAAGATGAGGGGGGGAAAAAAGAAATAATGTGCAAGTCCTAGACAAGCAATCTTTGAATTGCTCAGCCTCCCTTCTGGAAAACCCCAAAAAAAGCACAAAGAATCAAAGAACAGTAAGCCTGCCTTCTACTTTCCAAGTGTATGAACAGCACATCAGCTAAAAGAGTCAGAACAGATGTCAGTAGCACACAAATCATACCTGACTACATCTGCGCTCTTTATCCTAAACTAATTTCACAGTGCATGAAAAGAAACACACACCTGAAGCATGTGAATCATCTTACTCATCTGTCTTAAAATTAGATATAGGACAGGCCTAAAACATTTTAAGGGAGAAAATTAGACATTAAATCTGTACCCTGGTGAACCATTATAACATTTTATCTCAAGAGAGGTATAAGCTGCCAGGTTGTGGCTGCTCCCTCCCTGGAGGTGTTCAAGGCCAGGTTGGACGAGGCCTGTGCTAGTGGGGAGTGTTCCTGCCTATGGCAGGGGGTTGGAACTAGATGATCCTTGAGGTCCCTTCCAACCTTACCATTCTATGATTCTATGTTTTGTGCCATCAGTCTCCCTTACGGGCAGATCTGCGTGGCCACATTACAAATGAATGGGTTGGGGTCTGTTCTCTGTCACTGAAGTCAAGTGATGAGCAGAGCTTTTGGCTTTAATAGCACTTCCCCCCTCCTCCAACAAATACATTTCAGCTAGAACCAGGAGGATTTCATCCAGACTGTTGGGAACATTTTGCATGCTATTATACAAATTCTAACCATAAATTGTTTGAATTTTGCAGTGTTAGTCCATTCTAAATATATGCCATGGAGTATTCTGGTGACCAACACCTTCAGCCCAGTGCTTGTTCCACAACTGATAATTAAGTTACTAATAGATTCTATTGCTTATGGTCTCATCAGGTGCACTCCATTGAGACAAAACATTACTTCAATAGACCTAATAACACATTTTTGTACTATTTCATTGAATATTTCAATTTATTTAGGAGAAATTCATGCTTCAAAACCGACCTACTTCTGACCAGCTTCAGCATTTAGCTGAAAATAAAACCAAATGGATTCCCCTTTCTAATCAAAGAATAAAGCTTACTTCTGGATGGACGCTATGAATGAATTCACTTACTGTTTTATTTCCCACAAATTAACAATAAGCTCTAAACCAGAACAAGGTAGATGATTCACAGAACAGCTCTAAAAAGAGTGCAGTTTGGTCATTAGCCACCATTTGCTAATTATCCCATGTAACAAAATGAGATGCAATTACAGGTATAGAATCACAGATACCTCTTGAGTTGGTAGAAGAACAAACATGAAAAAAAGTTTCTTGCAAGTTCTATATACATTTATCTGAAGAAAAATATTTTTGCAACAGATGGGATACTGGGCAAGGGAAGGGACTTTCTAGTGGGCAGGGATCCATCCAGAGCGACCTGGACAGCCTGCAGGGGCGTGCCCAAGCCAACCTCATGAAATTCAACGAGACCAAGTGTAAGGTCCTGCACCCGGGTAGGCACAATCCCAAGCACAACTCCAGGCTGGGTGGGGAATGGCTGANGATATAGAAAGTGGATGTTAGGAGGAAGTTGTTTGCAGTGAGGGTGGTGAGACACTGGCACAGGTTGCCCAGGGAGGTTGTGGAGCACAGAAGCACCCAACATGATCAAGGACACGTTGGGTGATTCTGTGCTCCACAACCTCGCTGGAGGTGTTCAAGGCCAGGTTGGAGGAGGCCTTGAGTGACCTGCACTAGTGGGAAGTGTCCCTGCCTATGGCAGGGGGTTGGAACTAGATGATCCTTGAGGTCCCTTCCAACCTTATCGTTCTATGATTTTATGAAATACCTTCTAACTCTCCCCTTCAGGAACAAAGTTCTTTTTGTAGTGCAGAGATATCTGTGTCTGCAGGCAAGTATCCACATCTAAACATGTGGTATTTTACTGGGAATCTAGGAAAAAGTCCAATTAGACACAGACTATATCCTCAGTTTTCAGAAAAGACATGGAAACAGCTGGATTAAAGTGGATATAATCTTATTCTCATACCAAATTGACGGTTACAGACTATGCATAGTCCCCCATGAGGTTAAATGATGTTTTTTGGAAAAACTGCTGTCAAGACCATTTTTAATGTTAAAAGGGAATGAAATCTGAGGGCTCATGTATGTAAGATACAGTAATTGCTATAATAGGAATTTTTTTTTTCACTTAATTTGCTTAAAAAAAACAACCAACAAAATCTATAGATTGCTTCTATTTTTTTATATAGTCTAAATTCACAAAGCCTTCACTCACTTTTATCCATGCTCTCTCTCTAATGGAATGAATTGGAAATGATACATTGGTGAACCTGATAAAATTCTCTATACCATTAAAAATAAGGGAAAAAAAAGGAAATCATAGAATCATAGAATAGTAAGGATGGAAAGGACCTCAAGGATCACCTAGTTCCAACCCCCTGCCATAGGCAGGGACACCTCCCACTCGTACAGGTCATTCAAGGCCTCCTTCAACCTGGCCTTGAACACCTCCAGGCAGGGAGCAGCCACAACCTCCCTGGGCAACCTGTGCCAGTGTCTCACCACCCTCACTGCAAACAACTTCCTCCTAACATCCAGTTTCAATCTCCCCTCTGCCACTTCAAACCCACTGCCCCTTGTCCTGGCATTGGAAGACCTTGGCAATAGTCCCTCCTCAGCCTTCCTGTAGCCTCCTTCAGATACTGGAAGGCTATTCTAAGGTCTCTTGTAAGCCTTCTCTTCTCCATGCTGAAGAGCCTAACTCTTGTCCTCATAGGAGAGCTGCTCCAGCCCTCTGAGCATCTTCATGGGAGACACTACAGTTCTGAGTAGACCTGAAAATAATAAATTTCTCTATAAAACTTACTATCTTGGGGAAAAAAACAGATTGCTTCTATTTTTTATGTAGTCTAAAGTCACAAAGCCTTCACTCACTTTTTTCCATGCTCTCTCCCTAATGGAATGAATTGGAAATGATACAGTTGTGAACCTGATAAAATCATAGATTCATGGAATGGTAAGGTTGGAAGGGACCTCAAAGATCATCTACTTCCAATCCCCTGCCATAGGCAGGGACACCTCCCACTAGAACAGGTCACTCAAAGCGTCGTCCCACCTGGCCTTGAACACCTCCCGAGAGGGAGCAGCCACAACCTCCCTGCACAACCTGTGCCAGTGTCTCACTCCCCTCACTGCAAACTGCAAACAACTTCCTCCTAACATCCAGTCTAAATCTCCCTTCTGCCACTTCAAACTCATAAACCCATAAAGAAAATCTCTATACCATTAAAAATAAGGGGGAAAAAAAGGAAAGAGACACTACATTTCTGAGTAGGCCTGAAAATAATAAATTTCTCTATAAAACTGACTCTCTTGGGAAAAAAAAATAAATTAGTACCTACATGGAAAACAATGAAAGACATTGTCGTGAACTTGTTTGGAAATAATGCTGTCTGTTATGACAGGAGCTAATAATGTTAATCATTTATGCAAATTAAACATTTTTAAAATTGAAATTCAAGTAATCCACTCTGTACTTCAGAAAAATGTGAAGAATAAAACCTTTGCTTGAAAAGGCAGGTGAAGAATAAATGTGAAACTGGTTGTTCTAAAGAGTTCCAGAATCTCTGACATGGGAATAGTTTGTAAATGTCAAGGATAGTAAAGATAGTAAAGAACAAATTTCCTGCCAAGCTCCAACATGAATTTGTCTCTCATGTCTGAAATTTGAAATCTTTTTTTGTTCCTATGGAACAGTTTTTTATAATTACTGCCACAACATAATATCTCTTGTTCAGACAGCATTCAGAAAATATTAACTCACTTCCACTCTACAGAACTTATTTGATGTTTATTTAAGCAGTTTATTTAATTCAGCAACATTTCCATTCAAGTCCTTGGACAGTCTCTCTCTCACTGAAATGCACAGAAAGCAGTTAGAGAAAGAGATAAGTGCACTAAGAATTTCCATTCCCAGGGTGTTACAAAAGAGAGTGATTAATCTCATGTCTGCTGTGACAGCCAATGTGCAAAGAAATGATTGCTTAACATTGATAGAAACTGTCAACAAATAGGACACTTCAGTAATCTTTTAATGGTGCTCTGAATTAAACTGCTGCATGGGAATGGAAAATGTCTATGTCCACATAAAGAAATGTAGCTTCATGTGCATGGATCTTTTGGGGAGCAAATTGCCTTGCAAACAGTGTAATTTCTTCATATTGCCAGAATATGAGCAAACTGCAAGCAAAGAAGTGTAAGATAGGACCTTGCACTGCAGGGAGTCCTTTTTACTTAAAAGCATCCAGAAATAGAGTCTCTAAACTCGAAAGAAACTGTACCCAATCTGCCTACACTCACACCTGTGTCCAACATTGTTGTGCTGGTTTAAGGTTAATTGGAATATTTTAATAGAGAAAATTATATTATAGGTTGTGAAAAGGAAACAATGGTGANAACTGCAGTGCCAAAGACACCAAAAAGAGACAGTATCTACAGGAGACCTGCACCTTCTTGCTTTCAAGACATGAGCAAAGAATGATACTCTGACATGCCAGAAATTACATTAGGTATCTATGCATCTAGCTGCCTGAATCCTAGTCTAGTTCTCTGAGTTCACATTACAGAGAACTCACACTAAAATGGATTGCTAAGTGATGTCTGTCTAGCCTACTCAGCTCTCTCTTTAGGTTCCATTTGATGGATTGACTGGATCTTCACTTACTGTAACAGGAGGCTGGATGCCTACTTTTAGGCTACTAAATTCAGAAAGAGGAGTCTTTAACTGAATCCCAGTCTCAAGCCTAACAGTGAGCATCAGGAAGAGAACAGGAAAACTCAAATCCAACTTCCTAAATTCCTGCCAGTTCTTCATTGAACTCTGTATTAAAAAATGTGTATCCACTGTAGTACAGCCTGTGATTTCAAACTCCTTCTCAACACTAAATAGAAAATCATAATAAAGAAGTTATAAAGCTCAAAGATACTTTAAAATAAGAATAAATATGAGTCAGCAATGTTGCTACAATTGATAGCAGAAAACATGTGGCAGATTTAAAATGCAGCCTCACAGGTCATAATATTATTTGGTCTAAAAAGTAGTTAAATTCCCTTTTCAATTTCTGATAAAGAAGTAGAGAAAAACTCTTAGAAACACCTTAAGTTATAGAAGAAAACTCCTACAAATATTTTGATACAAATACACACATGAGTGAGCACAATCACAATATGGTGCTTAACAAACAAGCAGTCATTAGATAAGCTCCTGGAACAACCAGCATGTGCATTTTCTGCCCATTCCATTGCAAATTAAACCACAATATTTTAGTCTGCTTCTACCTATGCTTAGTCTAATGCATTTTAATACAAAATGAAGCTAGGCTGAGTATCAGATAATATTAGGGGTTGGAAGTGACTTCCAGAGATATCCAGCCCAACTCCCCTGCCAAAACAGGATCATCTAGGGCAGGCTGTACAGGAATGAATCCAGGAGGCTTTTGAAAGCCTCCAGAGAAGAAGACTCCACAAACCTCTCTCGGCAGCCCGTTCCAGTGCTCTGTCACCTTCACTGTTAAAAAGTGTCTCCAGGTATTGAAGTGGAACCTGCTGTGTTCCACCTTGTACCCATTGTTCTTTGTCCTATCACTGGGCATTACTGAAAAGAGACTGGCACATTTATCTTGACACCCACCCCTCAGATGTCTATAGACATAAATGAGATCCCCTCTCAGTTTTCTCAAGGCTTAACAGCCCCAGGTCTCTCAGGCTTTTTTTTTCATAGGGAAGCTGTTCAAGTCCCCTAATCAACCTCATGTCTCTCCATTGGACTCTCTCCACAAGATCTCTGTCTCTCTTGATCCAAAACTGGATACAGTGTTCCAGGTGTGGTCTCATCAGGGCAGAGCAGAGATGAAGTAAAACCTCCCTAGACTGCTGGACACTTTTCTTAACGCATCCAAGGATGCCATTGTTCCTCTTGGCTACAAGGGCACATTGCTGGCCCATGCAGAACTTGTTGTCAACCAGGACTTCAAGGTCTTTCTCCATGGAGTTGCTTTCCAGCAGGGCAATGCAATCAAATTACTTCATCTTAGCTTTCAAAGTAGCTACATCACCCGACTAAACAGTCATTTCTCTTCAGCCTGAGTTTTAAAACATGTTGTACATTCATAATTGATGGCACAGTTGTAAAAGTTAAAGCTGTCTCATTGTGACTTAATGCTGCTCAGATGGCATGAGCTAACTCATTAAAATCTGATTTTTTGCAACCATTTAGTAGCAGACATTTAATAAGGGTAGATACTACAGCTCAACTGAGCAGCACTTTGCGAAACTGCTACAGTTCAACTGATATCTGATCATGTGGCCAGCAGGGCAAGGGAGGGGATTCTGCCCCTTTACTCTGCTCTGCTTTTCTCAGACTCCATCTGGAGTACTGTGTACAGTTCTGGAGCCCCCAGCACAGGAAGGACATGGAACTGTTGGAGCAGGTCCAGAGGAGGCCACGAAGATGCTCAGAAGGCTGCAGCACCTCTGCTATGAGGACAGGCTGAGAGAGTTGGGGCTCTGCTGAGCCTGGAGAAGAGAAGGCTTTGAGGAAACCTTATAGTAGCCTTTCAGTATCTGAAGGCGGCCTACAGGAAGGCTGAGGAGGGGCTATTGACAAGGTCTTGTAATGACAAGACAAGGCACAATGGGTTTAAAGTGGCAGAGGGGAGATTGAAACTGGATGTTAGGAGGAAGTTGTTTGCAGTGAGGGTTGTGAGACACTGGCACAGTTTGCCCAGATCTTTGATCTTTGATCACGCTGGGTGATCCTGTGCTGCACAACCTCCCTGGAGGTGTTCAAGGCCAGGTTGGAGGAGACCTTGAGTGACCTGTTCTAGTGGGAGGTGTCCCTGCCTATGGCAGGGGGTTGGAACTAGATGATCCTTGAGGTCCCTTCCAACCTTGCCATTCTATGATTCTATGATTCTATCTAATTGAATACACCTTAGAATTTATCCCAAAATAATTTAAATCTTTCACTAAACAATTAGTTTAAATAAACTGATCACGAATTGGCCAAGTTAAGTAATAGAATTAAATAGACTATGTCATGCTGCATCAAAAACACTGTTCTATGATGAAACTCTCATCAACTGTAGGATGACTTAGTTGTCAAGCTCTTTGCTTATTTATTAGAGCTACTAAGCCTAGGTAACTTAGAATCAAGACAGACTTTTTGGTACTAATATTTACTAGCTGACATTCTAGGTCATAAAACCGCTTCAAAAACAACAGCAAGGAGCACTGGCAATAAACTTTGTCAACATACACAAGCAACAGAGAAATCCATTTTATATGTATAAAGAGGTTTCTTTTGGCATTTCACCATCAACAGATGTCATGAGGTAAGGAAGCATGTGGCATCAATGTGGCAATTCTATCTTAGAGCAGACAGAGCTTTTTTATCTGCCTAAGCCCACATTCACTTGGCACCTGTGATCTAGCATAATGGTCTGACAAACCTCTAAGTAGGAACACTGCCATGATAACAGATGGGTAAAAGTATAGGCAGCAATAGGAGCATGTACCAGCATCCAGTGTATTTACTGAGACTTGGGAAATCTAGCCAGGAATGACTCAAGTAACTGCAATAAAAGGCTATGCCAACAGTAATGTAGCTCTTGACTCAGTTAGCATTTCAAAGTACAGATATTCTGCCTTTTCTGAGTTATGAGTAGCAAATTAGGGAAATGGTAAATACAGGAGGCATTGGGTTTCCAGTCTTATCTGACATGAAGGTGTCTGTCTTTATAGGCATTGACCAAGCACTCCCAATTCTGGCATATCTAGAGTTACCACATATGAGACTGGGACAGCCTTGTAGATCTCTATTTATAAAATGCTTTAGGGCAAGTAGTGATGTTTTATCAGCACTTTAGTGATCAGTGTAATTGTTCAGCTTGCCCCTGCTGAGCTACAGATGAGGAAGGCAGGTTCCTGTTTTCAGAATCCTGTGAAGAGGTATTTGTGTCCCTTCACAAAGAGGTTTTCCACCCCATTACGTAAAGGCTTTTCAGACTAGCAGGAGGAAGTCTCTAATAGCTCTTGTAAGCCACAACTGGCTGGAATGTCAATATGGTAAATAAAGGGTTTTCTAATCAAATTTTCACAGTCTGGTCACAGGAAACTCTTAAGAGAAAACGTTCCTGATTCTTAACTCAAGTTTTACAGGTTAAATTGAACAGGACTGTATCCAGACAAAGATTAATTGATTAAACAAAAAAGAACCCAAGCAAAAGAAAACATCTTCTCAGCAATGTCTGCTCAGAGGGCAGGCAGCTGTGAGGTTCTCTCTGCACAAGGAATGTGCTTGGCCCCTCCCAAATGCAGATCACTGTTCCATGATATTGCAGTGTGTCCATGCAGCCCAGACAGCAACCGAGTCCTGGGCTGCAGCAAGAGCAGTGTGGGCAGCAGGGCAAGGGAGGGGATTCTGCCCCTTTGCTCTGCTCTCCTCAGACCCCACCTGCAGTCCTGTGTGCAGTTCTGGAGCCCCCAGCACAGGAAGGACATGGAAGTGTTGGAGCGGGTCCAGAGGAGGCCACCAAGATGCTGAGAGGGCTGCAGCAGCTCTGCTGTGAGGACAGGCTGAGAGAGTTGGGGCTCTGCAGCCTGGAGAAGAGAAGGCTTCCAGGAGACCTTAGAGTAGCCTTCCAGGATCTGAAGGGGGCTCCAGGAAGACTGGGGAGGGACTATTGACAAGGTCTTGCAATGCCAGGACAAGGGGCAATGGGTTTGAAGTGGCAGAGGGGAGATTGAAAGTGGATGTTAGGAGGAAGTTGTTTGCAGTGAGGGTGGTGAGACACTGGCACAGGTTGCCCAGGGAGGTTGTGGAGCACAGAATCATCCAACATGATCAAAGATCACATTGGGTGATTCTGTGCTCCACAACCTCCCTGGAGGTGTTCAAGGCCAGGTTGGAGGAGGCCTTGAGTGACCTGCACTAGTGGGAGGAGTCCCCACCTATGGCAGGGGGTTGGAACTAGATGATCCTTGAGGTCCCTTCCAACCTTACCATTCTGTGATTTTATGATTCTATGATTCTATGATTAACAGATGTTCTCTCACTCTGCGGAAACTTCTAGAGATTATATTATCCAAGAATATGCGCCATGGACAGTAGTTTGTGATGCTCAGGTATTTAATCTGTGTCTGCAGGCTAGTAGCATCCACCAAGCATTACAAGACCATGTGTTAGCTGAGATATAGCTGCAATACCTAGGAGCAGTCTTCATGCAGAAAGGGTGATAGCCATGAAGGACTGCATCAAGGCTTCTGTGTTGTATGCAAGGCTGCAGATCCAGAGGGAGCTGCTAGTTCAGTGAAACATATGCAGAATTGGAGACTTTAGGGATTCCTTATAAAGCAGGACTGTTTATGAAAATGTATTCTGCTGCCTAAACAAAACAAGGCATTAATATGATTACAAGTCATTAATAAGATCAACACTGTCTTTCTAGTGATTACAAGCTCTAACCCAAGCACTTTCATTTTGAGCACAATAAATGAGGCTAATGCCAAGCAGCAAAGGAAAAAAAAAAACAAGTTGGCATCATCTCACTTTTTTAACTCTGGGATCCTTTCCTGGACATTAATCTGATAATGGCTCAGTAAATGCTTTTTCCCTTCGCCTGATGACAGTTTCAGAAAGATAGTGCTTGTGTCCTGCAGGAAATCTGAAAAAATGCCCTAAGGACATACAAAGTGTCTAATCTCTATATTCAGGTTCAAGCATATTCTGGAATTTGCAAATGCAGGCAGCCCTGCATGCACCTTATCTTCGGCAGTTCTATGTCATAGGGGTACTACTCACATCTGGTATAATTAAGAAATCTCTGTCCTAACAAGCTTTTTTTTGTACCTTTGCTTGTTTGTTTGTTTTTTTAAACCTTTTCTTCATTTCCTAGATACTATGACGCAGAAATGGTTGATGCATAAAAATCAACTTCAAAGTACATTGTGTTGTCAGTGGCAAACAAGTGTTTCATATGTTCTAGATACTTACTAGTTGCTTTGGAGCAGTTTGTCATAGAGCCACAGAGTTGTGTAGGCTGGTAGATCATTTAGATCATTTAGTTCAATCAAGGTTGCTAGACCTTTATTATTCATAGAGCTCGCAGAGCTTCAGCACACACAAAGGTGGGATAAGAGTCACATGTTAGTGGTCTTTAACATCCCATGAGTTCAAAACTTTCTGTTTCAGTTCATAGAATCATAGAATCATAGAATGGTAAGGTTGGAAGGAGACCTCAAGGATCATCTAGTTCCAACCCCCTGCCACAGGCAGGGACACCTCCCACTAGTACAGGTCACTCAAGGCCTCATCCAACCTGGCCTTGAACACCTCCAGGGAGGGAGCAGCCACAACCTCCCTGGGCAACCTGTTC
>WBNM01006454.1:0-12484 GCA_013399055.1 Ramphastos sulfuratus
TTTTGCCCCAGCAGGACAGCAGGAGCACTGGAATGCCATCAGAAACAGTGGCCTATACTGATGGCTTGGCAAGCCGGATAAAAAAGACTATGCTCTGATCATGACTGGTGAAGATGATGATGTCCTTCCAGCCAGCAGTCCTTGATAACACATGGAGAAGCTGTGGTCTCTGGGGCAGCAGGTAGCACTTCCCACAGGCCTTTGCCTCCCATAGTCAAACAGTAGCCACATACTGCGGCCTGAGCATGCTCTGGCTTGCCAGATGTCTTGCTGAAAGGTCACTGCAGATCCCAGTGAGGACATTGCCTCCATTTGTGAGTGCATTGTGAGCCTAAGACTGAGGAACATATTCAACAACAGCCTTTGCCGCATAGATACTCAGCTTGTCATTGTGCTGTATGTGCAATTTAAAGGTGTCATATCAGGAAGCAACAACAAACCACAGAATTTGACATGCTAGAGAAAATAACACCAAGTATATAATTACGATGCAGTTTGAAGACTACATGGAATTAGTGAAAGAACTAGACTACTGCTTTACAGATTTTTGTGTGCATAAAGACCTGTACAAAGAAGACACAACTGTTTAGGACTTTCTCAGCTTTAAAGAGCAAAAAACATCTCCTTTTTGCTGAATTTCACAGGATTTTCCTGAAAGGTTGCTAAGAAAATAGTTGCAATGAATTATTGTAAAGTCAAAAGTGTTGTATTGCCCACATGCCTGTCTCAGGCTCTGCAGTTTGCTTTATTTGTTCATGCTTTTGAATAGGCTGTTGCTTGCAGAAAGTGCTATTATAAACCATGCTTCCCCCTGGTGTAATGACTTCTACAATAAGAAGTGATCCCTCAACATATGACCAGAAAAAATGTACATAAGCTTTATCTATAAACTTTCAGAGTCCTTTTTTATGAAGTTTTCATTAAACTAGATAACAACAAAAGAAACCATCACCAGTGGAATAAGCAATCTCTTCATCTAGTGCCAAGGGAATTATTGCCAGGTCTTTTTATTGACAAAAGAATGTGATTCTTTGTGGAAATCCAAACAAGGTTGCTTCTTAGATGTAGGCTGGCAAGTGGCAAAATTAAAGAGTTCAAACCAAACCCCATTTGTGTAACAGCAAAGCTCAGAAGGAGTCTGCCTCTTCTTTTGCTTCCAGTTTCAGCTTTGTTATAATTCTCTCTTAGATAGTCCAATTTAGATTCAATATGACTATGGCTTTTCCAAGTCATCTAGAGTAAACAGAACAGGATAAGCTATTTGTGTGGGGTTTTTTGTTTTGTTTTGGTTTGGTTTTTTTGGTTGGTTGATTGGGGTTTTTTTGTTTGGGATTTGTTTGTTTGGTCGTGTTTTTGTACTGCCAGAAAATTCACATGCCCTTTCTATTATCGAATGTCATCTTTGTGGTTTAGGGCTATACTCTGATATTCATGAAAAGCTTTACAAACACTTGCTAAAACTTAGATCTGAGTTCAGTTTCTTAGCTAGTGGGGGCAGGATATTCAGTTAGCTCTCAAACAAAATCCTGCATGTACATAGCTGCTAGAATTTTGAAAAGCAATATTTTCTGAGATTATCCCTGGTGTATCTGTAATACTTCCTTCCACACACTCATATTTTACGTTACAAGCAAGATGATAAAAATACAGAAAAGTACTTCAAGCATGCCAAAGCATGCATATTATTTTTTCACCTTCCGTAACTGTGAACTGCAGACACGGACCTTGATGTAGACATTAGCATTGAAACAAAAAATATTTTTCAGGTAGACACTGATGCTGAAAAACTATGAGAGTTTCACACCACAGGTAACAAAAATGCTGCAATGATAGTGATGTAAGTCCTGATCCTGCCTCAAAATCAAAATTCCTGTTGTCTGGTGAACAGGATGGGATCTGTTCCGGATGCAGTTTTCAGCCCTTTCCTTGTTTTAGATTTCCACAGGAGTCTGAAGACCCTTAATATGAGAGACCAAAGGCTTTCTGTGAAGTTGGAGGAAATTTAAAACAATGCAAAACCAGATGAAAATTCAAACCAGACAAAGGTTGAAAAAAATTAGTGGATATTATTGTAGATTAGTTGCTGTTTTCCTGTGCAATGCAGGTTTGCAGCCCAGAAAACAGAGATATTTGAAAACCAGCAACTTTATTCTGGCACGTTGCTGTTTCTTGCTAGGTTAATCAGTGCTCTTAAGATGCAGGGATTATTTTAACCTACTGATGTATTAAAGAAGAACATAATTAATTAACATTGACACTGTAAATACTTTGTAGCCAGGATGGTTCCCTTCAACTGTTTGTCAATGAATGGCATTATTGAATATGTGCAATCCTTCAGAGATTAAGAATCATTAGCTAATAAGATATGCCTTAGTGCATCTGTAACATCTGCAGTTTCCTAGTCACAGAAATGCATTTGTGACAGCAAGCATAGACAGGAAACAGGCAACCATTCCCCAGCTGAAAACCTTATGAAAGCAGGGACCCTGTTAGAGGAGTCCAGGGGGGAGGGAGCTGGCTCTGCATGCTGCTTATTCCAACGCACAAAAACCCCAGAGATGATTAAAGTAAAAGTCTACAGAGACAAGAGGCTTTAAAAGACAAGCGCATAAAACCCCAAACACAACAAACCCAAATAGTTGTGGTCTTTCCAAGGAGCAGGCTCAAAATAAGCCACCTCGGAAGCAAAAGATGCCGTTAGGCTCCTTGCTGATGTCAGTATCCTTGTAAGTAACTCTCTCCAAAATTATCACTGGAGTCTCTTTCACCACAACGGATTTAATTGTGCATTGACACTTAGAGGGAGGGAGGGAGTGAGATGACAGGCAGCCTTGATGAAGAGATTTATCCCTTCCATCAGGCAGTTTGATAAGCGATGTTGATTCTGCGTGGTCTCACAATGGCTTTTTTATTTGTTTGCTTAATACTAGGCTGTTTCAGAAATGCACACAGCTGAGCTGACAGGAGATGCAAACACAGCATGCTCGTTTGGGAATTACGGGGGTGGCAGTACACAGGAAAATAGCCTCTGTCTTCTTCACAGGAAAGTCAGCTGATAAACTGATCTTAAGACAACGTATCTTCCTTCCTGTAAAATGCAATAGCGAGCAGATCTTGTGACCTCGATGGCCTTCTGCTGAGTTTATTCCTAACCAGGAGGGAAAGGGGGAAGCTTTCCTTGGCAGACATAGCACACAGCTCCTATGTGAATCATGTGGCTGCGCTTAAAGCAAGAGCCAACAATACCAGCATAGTCGGCCACATATCTTTCAAAGCAAGCAAGTTCACAAAGAAGTCCCCTGCACACGGAGATAAGTCGCAGCAGCCCTTTCATTAAACATCCGCTGTGTACTTCCCGTTGGAGCTGCGGGCTTGGCCCAGGGGACTACTGACCGATGAGAGCCAGCAGCCGCTCTCATGGCTCCTCTTTTTGCTATTTAGGCCAGATTTCCCCCACAGCACTCGGCAGAGGGCAAACACATTTATGTCACCCTATTAAATACACACAGCTTTTGCAACACCGCATCATGCTGTAGCCTTTCTCTTCCCTGTCTTGGCTCTGTACGACAGAGTAAACATCATAAACAACATAAAGAAGAGTTTTCCTGATTTCTTCCTGAACTTCCCTGGCAACAGAAAGCTTTAATGGGGTGAGGGGTTTTTTGCCCTCAAGAAAACATTCCTCCTATCCTTCTTCCCCCTCAAATAAAGTTGGCAAAAACTCAAAGTCTTGTGCTGGAGGGCCATGCTCAGGGGTCTCTCCAGGAACCTCTATTCAAAATAGTTAATGTAGCAGGTCTCTTGCCGATTTTGAATCATACCACATCTATTGCAGCTTTTCCTCTTCTCGAACTAACTTTGCTTTTTAACACACATTATTACAACTCACTCCTACCATGCAGATTGATGACAGTAAACAGGCATCAGGCCAAGCTTTCTCCTGCTTTCCACCACAGATGACCCATCACAGAATCACAGAGTATATCTCATTGGAAAAGACCTCAAAGATCATCCAGTCCAATCTTTGACCCAGCACTGAAGGATCAACACTAAATCATGTCCCTACAGCACTTGAACACACACACAGGGATGGTGACTCCACCACTGCCATGGGCAGATCATTGCAATGTTTGATAACCCTCTCTGTGAAGAAATATTTCCTAATGCCCAGGCTAAACCTCCCCTGGTGCAGCCTGTGACTATTTCCTGTAGTCATCAAGGAAAAGGGGCTGGCCTCCTCCTTGCTCCAACTTCCCTTCAGGATGTTTTAGAGAGCAATAAGGTCTCCTCTCAGCCTCCTCTCTAGACTGAACAACCCCAGCTCCCTCAGATGCTCCTAATACGTCAGGTGCTCCAGGACCTTCACCAGTCTTGTTGCCCTTCTCTGGACCTGCTCCAGTATCTCAATATTCTTTCTATAGTGAGGGTCCAAGAACTGAACACAATATTTGAGGTGGCCTCATCAGTGCTAAGTAGAGTGAGGTAATCAACTCCCTGTCCTTGCTGGCTAATACAGGCCAGGATGCCTTTGGCTTTCTTGTCCACCTGGGCACACTGCTGACTCACATTCAGTTGATTATTAACCAATACTCCCAAACCCTCTCCAAGTTGCAGATTTCTAACTGTACATCCCCAAGTCTGTAGCTTACCATGGGCTGTTGTGACCAAAGTGTTGTGTGTGAGTGTAAAACCCTACCATCTTGGTTTCATTTGTGTTATACATGCCATTTCTTACAAAAACAACTTACCCTTCTCTAAAAGATTCAAGAGTGCTTCCACTTAATCCTTTCAGCATTTATGGCCATTGAAGTTTCTGCTGGTACAGAATGAAAAGCCTAGGGCAGGAGTTAATTTTATGAGTTGCTGTATGTGAGTTCTGACTCAGGACCTAACAAACCAAAGAGAAGTAGAGGAGACAAACAAGTTAGGATGGGGTACAGGCAGGATATATGCACTCAAAAGAGTGTGCAATGCATGTCTTAGGTCCATATATAATTGTCCTTATTATTATGATGGGGGAAATGAGGCTTGAATTAAAAGTCGGCTGAGTTATTTTCTGAGGAAGGTGTCTGAGATGCCGTTATCGCTTCACAGTGACTGAAAATGGAGTTAGTATTCAGAAGAGCTGGTCTCTGAGCTCCATGACAGTCCCACAGGTCAGGGATTCCCAAATGATATTTAAATCCCAATAAGACTATCCATGGCTTGGCACAGAACTGGGGCAAGGTGGAGGGATTTGGCAGCAGCGAAATTTTTTTTTATAGTAACTAGTGACACCTCCTTTTCAGATGTGTTGTTTGAGGAAGATCCCCTTTCAAGAGGGAAGGTGACATACAAGCTGATCCCCTTCCTTTCCTGGATCCCTGGGTTGAGACACAGCACCCTGTTTTGGAACCTGCCTAACATTTTCCAAGTCAGACACAATGAAGGGAAGAAATTAAAGCATAATTCTCAGATTCTGCTGCTTTTTCACCTGAGGAATCAGCTGCAATCTGCATTTTGTGGCCAGCTGGTGGTTGGTGGCCCACTTAGAGTGCTGTTTACAACTCGGAAACTATCCTAGATCTGGGATATAAATTTAAATGGAGAAATAAATAAATTGTAAATTCATCAGACAGTTTTAAATGTTGACCAGCATGCATTGGGCACCAATGGGGGGTTCAAGTTCAAAATTCTGCCTGCTAGGCCAGGCCCAATTAATAACAGAAAAAAAAACCCAAACCAACCAACCAAAACAACAGCAAAGAAGACCCAGACAGCAAACAAACAAAACAACAATAGCAACAACAACAAAAATACCCATTCCTCTTTTTCAGTTCATCTGGAAGGATTAAATACATATAGCCCCTTTAGGTCATTTGTCAGGAGGAGGAAGGCATTCTTTATACCTTCTGCAATGCTGTTTAACTCATGCAAACACTGCATCAGCATGTCTTACCTCAGTAAGTCTCTGCTCAGCTCAAGGGTTATTTTTGAAAAAGCACACCATGGATCTTTCTTACGGAGTCTGAAAATTACCTGACCTATCTGATATGGGTCAAACTCACAGCAGGAAATGTGCTCTCTGCTGATCTTTAAAGATGACTGGAGTGTTGTGCCTGAACCTGTACCTGATTCTCTGCCTTGGCCTCAGGTTTGCTGGGATATAACCTAAGTTAATGCACTACTGCCACAGAAAACCAAGCTACAGAAAACCAAGCTACAGAAAATCACCCAGATATTGCTCTAAAATTCAGTTCATCTGTGCAAAATCACTCGAGTCTGAAATCATCCACATTTTTTCACACGGTTCCATCTTCTTGGTTGTCTCCTCAGCTGCAATAAAATTACTTACATGCCCCAAGGACCTGCATCAGGTTTCTGCAGATTGGATTTTTCATGCTTCTGCGCCAAAAAAGAACAAGAGAGAAAATTGATATCAGTCACTTATCTGGCTCCCAATCCAATCCCTGTTCCTGTGTTCTGACTAGATTGATGAGGATGCACATATTTTCAGGGAAAAGCATAAATATATTGGTTGGTAGTATGTGTAAGACTCGTTAAGACAGAGTGCCCTGCCATGGATGGAAGGCAATCTCAGCCTCACTTGGCCAATGGGTCAGGTCCATGCAGATGTCACATGAAAAAAAAAAAAAGTGAACTAGTATGAAAAGGAATTTTTCCTCATGGTACACAGATATAGTGAGTTGCTGCTTAGCTCGAAAAAAAAGTTGAGTTTTAGGACAAAACCTTGCTTCATGCAATGCTACATGATAATGTAACACAAGCTAACCACAAACTCCTCATGAGGAGTGGGTTGATCTGGTCTCTGCCGCAGACCACATAACTAGGAGAACATGCATCACTTCAGCGCATCTCATAGCCTCAGCTGCAAGGCATAACAGCATTTCCACTTTCTGAGCCTATCTGGTCTGTGAGGACTGCCTTTTGCTGCATGTTCTCTGTAACCTAGCTCGAAGTGTCTGCCTCAGCTGTACTGCCTTGAGATGATACTTTGTTACCGACACTATGGTGTGAACAGCACTCTCTCACCTCAGAAAGAGAGGTGTCCAAGTACAGATTATTTCTTTTGACCTCCCCCAAGAGGGTTGTAGCAATTATATCATGTCCTCCTTATTCTCTGCTAATACATACCCTGTCTCTTGACTGTGGATCATTAGACACTACAGACATCCTATACAGCCCCTGTACTGTGACACTCATGAGGTCTCTCATCAAGCTAACAAGCAAATTACCCGTGACAGTCCTGGCCAAACTCTTGATAAAGGTTCTGAAACACAATGACACCCCCACTCTTTCTTTCTCCCTTGTAAAATCAATCAGACTTACACTTTAAATAGGCAAGTGACCTAAGGGAGAAATTTTCCCAGACTGTCAGTGTCCTGGGAAGGAGAGCTAAGGAGGGTCTTTCTGCTCGTCATTTATTGTTGAAAGAAAGTGGGTTACATGGGTTTCGTAAATGTTCAAATGCAGAGAAATATTTCTAAATAGCCTGTAAATGACTGGCAGTCCTTTTGCCCTCCTGGCTATATTTAATATCCTACATTCTGTAAATCAGACCTTCCTGATTTTTCTAAGGTGACAAGTCATTGCTAGAATGCATTAAACTCAGTTACAGGAGTACAGGAAATGACTGATGTAATTGAGCACAATGATTTGACCTGGGAAATAAAAAACAAACAAACAAAAACCCAACAACCAAAAAACCCAAAACAAAACAAACAAACAAACAAAAAAACCCAACCCACAAGCAAACCACACAGTTTGCTGAAAACCATGGCTAACAGGGCCACAGATTAAAAACCAGCAGATAATCCTGTAAAGGCAGTTACATTAGAACCTCTCCAATTTTGCACAGCATTAGTTGGCATGGCATATGAGTTGCACATCGTATCTTGTTTCCCTCTCCCCTCTTGTCCTAAAAGATTCCTCCACTTTCTCAGCATTGCACAGGACGTCCTCAGTAAAGATTCTTGTACTTACAGTGTTTTTCAGAACTAATGTAATTTTGCAGATAAGCTATCAAAACACATTCTGTGATTCAATACTTTTTTCAACGTTTGCTCATTCATGTCTTGCTTCACAAAATAATAGTAGTTTTATAGGGATTTTCCACTCACTGGTGAAAATCAAATGAGGCTCATCTATAGAAGTCCACAGATTTTAAGTCAACAAAAGTAATTTGAATATTACTGAAGCAGGCCTCCTTTTTGTGTGACTGAAAGATAACCTCTCCCCTCCTGCTTCTTTTTATGTGCCTTTTGGATTCTGAAACTTCAGACAGCACTTGGGTCACATATTCAGGCCTCTCTTGACAACAATGTGATGCTCTTGCAGAGAAGACAAATGTCACTCCGAGATGTATTAGCAGGAAAGCTGGGTATAAGACAAGAGAGGTAATTATTCTGCTCTACTTGGCATTGGTGCAGCCTCAGCTGAAGTAGTGCGTCCAGTTTTGGGTGCTGCATTTTAAGATAATGGGCACAAGATGATAAGAGGTTTAGAAAACATGAACCTTTGAGAAAGGTTAAAAGAACTGGGATTGTTTAGTCTAGGAAGTTGAGACAGAAAGAAGATGAGAACACTTCAAATAAATAAAAATAATTTTAAAGATGGCAGAAAACAACTTTTCTACACAAAGGGTAGGACATGAAGCAATTTAGATCAAATCTTGGGAAAAATAGTCTGATTACAAATACAGTGCAGTATTTGAATTAGCTTTTCAGAAACATGGCAAACATCTGCTATGCATCATACAGACTGTGCACAGTCCTGCTTCTCTGCCCAGTGGGAATAATATGCTGATGTTTGTTCCAGTTCCCAATTTCTAGACTTTTGTGGTCCTAAGAGCATTGGCAAGAAATGAATATTTAGCAAGAAAAGAAATAAAGTCAGTTAAGATTGCGACATAGCTGATTACCTCCAGGCCTTGGCTTTGTATGTAAAACCTTCACAGAGTCACAGAATTATAGGAATTGGAAGGGACCTCTGGAGATCATCTGGTCCAACCCCACTGCCAGAGCACGTTCATCTAGAGCAGGCTGCACAGGATGGTGCCCAGGTGTGTTTTGAATGACTCTAGAGACAGAGACTCCACAAACTCTCTGGGAAGCCTGCCCAGTGCCCTGCACCATCAAAAGAAATTTCTCCCTACATTTAGATAAAACTTCCTATGTTCAAGTTTGTATCCATTGCTTCTTGTCCTGTCACTGGGCACCACTGGAAAAAAAAAAAAAAAATGGCCCCATCTTCCTGACACCCACCTTTAAGTATTTATAGTCATTGATAAGATTCTTTGCTCAGTCTACTCTTCTTTAGGCTAAAAATCCCCAAATCCCTCAGGCTTTCATCATAATAGAAATGCTCTAGTCTCCTAATCACTCTGTAGCTCTTTGCTGTACCCTCTCAAGCAGTTTCTTGTCCTTCTTGAACCAGGGAGCCAAGAACTGGACACTGTACTCCAGATGAGTCCTCACCACTGCAAAGGAGAGAGGGAAGAGAATCTCTTTTGACCTGCATGCCACACTATTCTTGGTGCATCCCAGTAAACCATTGGCTTTCTTGGCCGCAAGGGCACATTGCGAACTCATGGTCATCCTGTTGTTCAACAGAATTCTTTTTTTTTTTTTTTTTTTCCCCACAGAGCTGCTTTCCATCAGGTGAGCCCCTAACCTATAGTCATACATGGGGCAGTACCTTACACTTGCTCTTGTTAAAGGTCATAAGATTACCCTCAGTCCAACTCTACAGCCTGTCCAAGGCACACTGGATGGCAGCACAGCCTTCTGGTGTGTCAGCCACCCCTCCCAATTTTGTGTCATCAGCAAACTTGCTAAGGGTATACTCTATCTCTTCATCTGGGTTGTTGATGAAGATGGTGTACAAAACTGGACCCAGTACTTACCCCTGGGGACACCACTTGTTAGAGACCTCAGACTAGACTCTCTGCCACTGACCACAATCCTTTGAGCATTATCTTTCCGTCAATTTTCAATCCACCCCATTGTCCATTCATCTATCCCACAATTTCTAAGCTTGCCTATGAGAATGCCATGGGAGACAGCGTTAAAAGCCTTGATGAAGTCAAGGCTGACAGCATCCACTGCCCTCCCCTTATCTATTCATCTAGTCATACTCTCACAGAAGGCCTTCATATTAGTCAGACATGACTTTCCATTGGTGAATCCATGTTGACTGTTTCTGATAAAGTTAGTTTCCTCCACACACTTTCATATAACACCCAGAATGAGCTGTTCCATCACCTTTCTAGGGATGTGAGAGTCACAGCAAAATGGCACTCTGGATGTTGAGTTGTGACCTGTTATTTGGACCTCATACATAGCGTAGGCTAGTGAATGTCCCTCCTTTGGTGTCTCTCTGAGCCCCATAATTTCTGACCGATTAAACACATACATTAGAAGGATGTCCAGTCCATCTCTAAAAAGTCTTTGTTTCTTTCTCTAGCAACAAATATTCCACTAGATTGCTTTCTAATTGACTTTATTGTTGGAAAACTACATTTTATTCCTCCATATCCAGCTTTATCTGACTGCTCAACCTCATTAAGCTTGCTTCTGCCAGCAGATGTTGTTTATGTTTAGAGACTTAGTGAAGGTCAGGTTGCCACATGGTCTGCTGATCAAGAAGCTGAACAAAATTCATACATCATTTCTGTCATGGTAAAACTGTTTTCCCCATGTTTCTAAAGACTCTTGGAGTTCATCATCAACATTCAATAAACATATGTACAGAAAGCCACAAGCACAAAAATGCAACAGACAAAGTAGCCTAGTGTGTGACATGTTATCACGTAGACACTTACACCTGTATGTACCATGGCCATGAAATGCAATGCAAAACCAAAATACAGTTCTTTTGTATAATATTGCTTACCAGATAAAAGGTGTCTTCCTCTCTGTCTCACACACATACATGTCCATTCATTTTGATTACAGGCATTAGTCTGATTTAGTGTTTCTCCCTAGTATTGTATGTTGGAACCAAATTGAACACAGATACAAATACTCATTTATACCAATAATTAAGGTCCAGTTTCTAAACTTAATAACTCTTTGTTCCTGAAGTCTGAACTGTGAGTATTTGGGATTGGTGGAAATTACACTACTTGATTAAATTTCTCAGTACTTTAAACTAGAAGACATTGAAGTTGTGTACGTGTTTCCTTTCAGGAAACAGTCCTAATGAGTTTGTTTTACTCAGAAGCTGGATTTCTCCCGTAGAATCAGGTATCCAAACTCAAAGCTTTCTTTCATGTCCTTGAGAACAAATGCTAGTCCAGAAGAACCTCTTTAATAAGGGATCACAAGGCACTTCAATGTCTTTGCTGATTAATCCCCTGGACAGAAGGTGAGGTTGCTAAGGTTAATGCTGAGAGTAATTTTCCTGCTAACATTTGTCTCCTCTCCAAGAAATAAAATGAAACCATCATAGCATTTTAGAAAATCTGGTAAGATGCTACAAGACAATTTCTAATTTTCAGTATCTAAATCTGTCTTTTCCATATTTGTACTGGAATTAGAATTAGGCGAATACTCTGTTTGGCATGGGGTTTGTCAGTGGTTTTGGGTTTGTTTTGTTTTTAACCTAGTCTCCAGTTTCTCAACAAAATTGATTAGTTCTTGAGAAGAGAAGGCTTCGAGGAGCCCTTATAGTAGCCTTCCAGTGTCTGAAGGGGGCCTACAGGAAGGCTGGGGAGGGACTATTTCCAAGGTCTTGCAATGACAGGACAAGGGGCAATGGGTTTAAACTAGCAGAGGGGAGCTTTAGACTGGATATCAGGAGGAAGTTCTTCCCAGTGAGGGTGGTGAGGCACTGGCACAGGTTGCCCAGGGAGGTTGTGGCTGCTCCCTCCCTGGAGGTGTTCAAGGCCAGGTTGGATGAGGCCTTGAATAACCTGTGCTAGTGGGAGGTGTACCTGCCTACGGCAGGGGTTTGGAACTAGATGAAATGAGACATTTTGCTGGATGTGCTATTAATACAATAAGTTTCTTTTCTTTGCTGGGCAAATACAACAGACCCTGGTGTTGCAAACTCACAACTGGACATTTCCTAGAGTTGATGGGGAATTTGTAGGAGATAAATGTGAGTGAGATTAAGTCAAAGGAAAGAGAATTCACTTCACAGAATCACAGAATTGTCAGGGTTGGAAGGGACACCAAGGATTATCTAGTTCCAACCCCCATGCCATGGGAAGGGACAATTTCCATTAGATCAGACTGCACAGAGCCAGATTCAGCCTGTCCTTAAAAACTTCTAGTGATGGGGCTTCCACCCCCTCCCTGGGCAACCTGTTCCAGTGTCTCGCCACACTTATGGTGAAGAACTTCTTCCTAACGTCTAACCTAAATCTACTCTCCTCTAGCCTGGATCCATTCCCCCTAGTCCTATCACCACCTGACTCCCTAAAAAGTCCCTCACCAGCTTTCCTGTAGACCTTCTTGTGGAGGGCCACAATAAGGTCTCT